>JAVTVY010006774.1:0-37038 GCA_036873755.1 Hanleya hanleyi
AGGGGTGAGCCGGCGCGATCCCAACATCGACAAAGCCTTGTACTTGAACGTGCTGCAAAGCCAGGCCAGTGCGAGTGGTACTAACCGAGGATTTCGGGTGGTGGATCACCAGATGCGGACGTACATTCAGCAACGAGACGCCTTTACTTTCTTTTACCCCAAACGGAAAGTGTTGGCCGACGGTGTGAGCACCACTTACTTGGACTTGTGAACAATGTCGAACTATAACTGTTGACACACAAATGTAAAAGTCAGGATGGCCGAGTGGTCTAAGGCGCCGGTATTAAGTGCTGGTCGGCATTGCCGTCCGTAGGTTCGAATCCTACTCCTGACAGAACTTTTTTGTACCTTAATCCTACCACCACTACTACTACTATTCTATTTGTATCTATTCTATACCTTCTTGTGGACTTAAATAAAAAAAAGAAGTCAAACCCCCATCATTTTTTGTGTTTTTTCATCAATTTTTATTCAACATCAATGAACGTCAGAACAACAACGTCATAACAATAACGTGATAATAAGAAAAACAAGTGGCCTGCGCGCGCAGTGCATTTTTAAGTTAACCAGAGAAATGGAGCATGCACATTAAAACGAGAGGCCGTCCAGTCATAGACCAGGACATCACGGTCTTCGGCTTGACAATAATCATCAAACATGTGTACGATGGTTGGCATAGAATGCCCTCTACTCCGGTGAGTGAGATAAAACACACAGTACTGGCCGCACACACTACTCAAGGGTCCTTGTAATCTTTGAGTATTCCAACGCCACATTGTAGTAGAGACGTCCATGAATTTCACCAAATCGGCATGTAGGGGTGCAAGTCCGTAGGAATCAAAGTATTCGCCTTGGCCTAGGGTGTCCACGTACACAGCTACCCAATGTTCACCGGGTCGACACCCCGGGTCTGTATTCAGGATGTAGGCTGCTGGGGTGGTGGAGTGGGTGGGAAACACATTGCGTGGAAACACACCTCGAAAGGGGATCTTCGGATCTCGCTGGAGTATGCCCATCAGCTGTTCTGTATCCATGACTCTAGTTGGCGTAGTCACACAGCACGTTTCTTTGCTGATCCACGCTGATGACGTTATCAAACTCGGCGTAGCAAATCACGTTAATGGTCTGGGCTAGAGCGGTAGCGAAACGCAGTTCCAACCGTAGGTTTCCTTTCTTCAGCAAGGCCAGTTGATGATCGTGTTCCAAGGTGGGAGTGAGGTCAAAGGCGAACAGTGTGTACCCCTTGTTAAAGTCTCGTCGAGTGATGGTATTTCCTTCGTCCTGGTTGTTTTGTCCTGTGGCTGTAAACAGGTTCAGGTAGCTGCGCACATAGTTTTGGTTACCAAAATCCGGTTGTAATGGGCGGGCTGGAATTTGATGGCCAGCCACGTGCAGTGCCAAAAAGTTCAGGTTGAAATGTTGAAAGGCGAACGGATTCTCATCCCATGCGCCATTGAAAGCGGTGTTGGTCACACACCCTATGGTAACACGTTTAGGGAGATCCCCTAAAAATAAATTTTCACGATTGGCCATCATCGTACCGCCTGGCACAGAGAACACCTTGGTCTGTACGCGTCGGATGGGGTACAGGGCTGGTTTTTTCGATAAGGCTTCCATGTGACTCACCAACACGCCCTGTTGCAAATCCACCGTACGCACAAACAGGGCTGCATCTTCTAGGATGATCTTGTAATTGGGGGCCGCTCCACCGGCCATTAAGGCGAACGCAGGTGTGGAACGGATCAACTTGATCTTGATGGATACACCGTTCATCATGTAGCGGTCTTGCAGGAACAGATCGGCGTGGAGTCGTCCCATCATATCGACGGACTTGCTATCGGCTGTCAAGTTTTTGCGGTTGACCAACCCATTATTGGCAGCCAGCACGCTATTCATGGAGCCGGCTGTATCCTTGTAGTACAGCGCGGCTTGCAAGTGTGATTTTTTGGCATCTGCACCGTACGACAACAGCGTCTCCATGTAGGCTCGGTCCGGGTACGTATTGGTGGACGTACTGATGAGTCTATCGCTCAGACTCATATCCACCTGTTGGAACAAGGAGTGCAGCCAAAGATTCACTGGGCCTACTACTGCATCGTCCGCTACGTTGCCCCCGGCTGCGTTCACTATTTTGGCTTTCACGTACAAGTAGGTGTGGGCTAAATCCAGGTAGGCTGTATCTTTGTTTTCAATGGTAAATTCCACGGGGCCCGTCCCCGTCAGGCTAGCCAGGGGTCGATGTTCTACCCAACGGCCTTCGGCTACACTGGTTTGGGTGGGTGGAATAGTCCGCAAATCCAATTCACTGTTGGTAGACGGACACGACTCGGAGTAAATGAATGCCATTATGCGAAGATGTCTCTCCTACTACTACTCTTTTTCTTCTTCTTGTGGGTCTTAGCCCTCCGGGGTGTGCGTCGTCGGTGTGTTGGACGTCGAATGACTTCGCCGAATGACTTCGCTGTGTCCGGGGTTATCTTTTAAGGGCTTTGGCGATCAAGACGCTACCGGCTTCTTTAGCCCGTCGTTTCAAGGCTTGTCGGGGTGCTGTGCCTCCCATCACATCACCAGCCACGCGCAATCCACTGCGTACCGCTTGTTTGCCTACCGCTTTTACACCCCGTGTGACCAAGGGTAAGAACGTTTTCACAATGCTGCCCAGTATGTTTCCCAATCCGTGACCTCGTTGCATGCGTGCACTGCTAAAGATGGGCAAGCCTCCCCCCGTTTGTTTCTTGTAGTAGTCGGCATAGCTGGGTGTATGCCACTGGTAAGGCACGTACATTATACGAAGTGAGGAGAACGGGCTTGTCGGAAATGAAGTGTCAGCACCACTTTTCCTCGTTCGAATGGCACCGGGTGTCCCGTGTCATCTCTTATATCTACCGTGATCGTGTTGATATCGGTATGTCGTACGGGCAGGTAGAGTATATGGTTGAAACTCTGGTTGACTTGATCGCCATACGACTTGCTAATGGGCACCACCCGTAACAGAGGTGTGTTCACATCACCCACAATATGGTTGTCCACTGCGTCCGAGTAGACGTAGAGTGCGTACATGCCTACTTTCATATCCATCACATCGTCACCGTTGTCGGTAGTGGGCCCCGGGTACACTCTGAAAGGCAGACCTAACATTTGCTGTAGTGTAGGACTGAGTGTCACAGCCACGTTAGGGCTCAGCAGGAGACAGGCTTTGTCGTTGTGTGGGTTGACAGTCAAGATTATGTGATTCTTGAAAGGGTAGACTTGCAGGGGTTTTGATTTATTCGTGGCCTCCCGTAGAGACTTGTACTCCAACAAGGACAGCAGACCCTCTATGAACTTCTGAGGCGTATCGTATTGGCCTTCGGGGAGAATGAGTTTGGTGACTTTGCCTTCGTACGTCACTTCGTACCATACTTCTTGGTCTCGTACGTTGTACCACGAGTAAGGGTACTGAATATCTACCAGTCCACATTCCCAGCGACCCGGTAAATGTAACGGTTGTGGTAATTGAGTGACATACTTGGCCAAGGTGTTGTCAGGAAACACATCGAGTGAACTATTACTGGGCAACGTCAGGTAAAACATGACGACTGAGTTGTTCTGGCTTCTGCACCGGGTTTTTATAGGGAGGTCATCCTCCCTTAGTAAGGTACCCCTTAGTAAGGTTCCCAGGCCTTGGGCGGCTGACCTCGGCGTCGTGATCGTCGCGGTGACTTAGCTCTGGCGGTTTGCAGGGGATGACGTGGTAAAAGAGGTGACGAAGTAGGTGCCCGCCGTGAGGGTGTTTTGGGCGGCGTCTGCGGTTGCCATTCACGTTCCCACATAGGGTGAAGTCGAGAGGGTGCTTGCATCCACTTCCAGCGTTCACGATTTCCTACCAATTCTTGAGGAGTGTGTGTGTCTTTTAATCCCTGAGCAAAGGCTTCCCAGCCCGGTGGATTAGAGTGTTTGCGAGAACGTACCATATCGTTGATTAAATCCGTCATATGAGATCCCGGCACCACTTGGTTTCGAATCAGTAGTTTTCCTTCAGCGTTCCAACCCATATCGGCATTCTGTTTCACCCGGTCCAACAATAAACGCGCCTTGGTCTTGAAGGCTTTAGGCACACTGGCCAACACTTCCTGTTCCAGCTGAGGTGAGGCAGAAGATGAGGATGGCGGAGATGTGAGTGTAGGCGTTGTGGGGGTTGTGGGTAGTTGTGGTGTACTACTACTCCCTCTATATTGATCCATAAACGTCTGGTACCGGTTCAGCGTATGATGGTAGAGTTGAATTTTCTCGTGATCGGGTAGTCGACGTTGGAGTATACTATTCATCTCTTCATCCAGAGACTGCAGTTGTTGCACTGTGGCAGGCACGGGATAGGGTGATTGCAAACTCTGTAACAGTCGAGGTTCGACCAGCATCATTTTTTTCGTATGTTCCATGCCGTTAGCGTCCCAAGATGGAGCCTAGTAACGGCCCCAGTACAGTAGCGGCTAAGGGTGCGAGGAGTGCGCCGAGAAATCCACCTCGCTGTAACACCTGTTTCTTTTTCTTCACACTACCCGTCTTCTTCACCAACGTTCTTAGGCCCGCCTTGTGCCGTTGCAATTTCTCTTTCTGCAGAGGACTGAGCGGAACATTGCCTTTTAACACATTATGCGCCACTTCACACAAACACCGTACCAAGTCGGGATCCGCCCCGCGCACCAGGGCCCGGCCCACCTCCGGTGGCGCGCTGCGTAATACGCGGAGGGCCGGCGCGTGCTTGCGTACCCGTGCAGACATGATGAGTGACGGCTAGAGTGCATTGTCTTCTTCTTTTATTTGGGTGTGTACACCGTCTGTACCTCGCCGGGAAAAATGTGGGTACGCAATCGAAGGGATGAGGGAGTATCTTGTTTCAAGTCGATGAGTAGATACCCGTGAGCTGGTTGGGTAGCATCTTCAAAGGATTCTCGTACAAAGGCCGTGTTTTTAGGGTACATCTGTTGGGCCAGGTGCGTAATTTGGGAAGCGTCTCTGGAGTTTTTGAATAACACCACATACTGAGCATTCAAACTAATGTTCCTGTGCTCTTTGTTCTTACTGAAGAGATTCTGCACGATGTAGATGATGCTCAACCGACGATGATGGCTTCCTTTGGTAAAGAGACGGGTGATTCGACTGTCCGTTTCCGTCATGAGATCGTCCACCACCACCAACGTGTCTTTGGGTGTATCCTCAGGGGGTAAGCCTTCCATTAAGGTGAGTCCCGGCACACGTGCCAGTTCCTCGTACGTGGGTTGCCAAGCTCCATAACACCACAGGATGCGAGCTAGAGGAGGTGAAATGAGGGCTGACCCGTGTTGGATGAGACGTTGAACGAAGTGTGTTTTTCCCGACCCTGTCGGTCCAGTGATGAGACACGTGAAAGGATGCTGCCATCGAGGATCCATAGTTTTTTTTGTTTTTTTTTTTATTTGGTGATTTGCGCTCGGCGTTCAGAGGCCCACCACCGTGCTCGTGGATCCCACCGGGGATCGTAGTCGAACGGATACCGTTGCCGTGGTAAACGTGATTCGTGCACTCTAAATGTGTTTAGCGTCGTAGGAGTGGTGATGGTGGTGGTACTAGGTGGTGGTGGTGATGGGCTGGAAGGATCGTCGCTTCTCAGGGGTAACGGAGGATGACGTGGCGTCGTAGTACGCAGCGTCGTAGTAGCAGTAGTACGGGGCGTGGTAGGCGTGAGTGGATGGATGTGACGGTCAGGTGATGTAGTGGATGGAGTAGACGGCGTGGTAGACGTGGGTGTCTGGGTTGATACGTGGCGGTACCTTGACGTCTTGGATGGCGTAGGCAGCGTCGTAGTGGTGGTGGTGGTGGATGACTGAGGTGGAATTGTGGGAGACGGGGTGTTGAAACAGGATATCACGTACGCCAAATCGAAGAACACACCTCCAAATAACGTACCCAGAAGTACTACTACACACACTATAGTACCCACTTGTGCTTTTCGAGTTCGTAACAGTAAGGGTAGATGTGCACTATCCATGGTACAATCCTACACTGAAGGATGATGGTGATAGGGGTTAGAATTTATAGGCGTTTCATGTCACGGCCTGACACCCAGGAATTAAACGAACGGGGCCACCCTCGCCATTTGACGAAATGATAGGGGATGCCACGTCGACGTTCCGTTTTCAAAATCTTTTCCACCGTGTAGTAGTCTTTCGGTGTTTTCACTATGGGTTGTAATTCTGCCTCGTAAAACGTGCCTTGCAGTGTTTCTCCTTGTAGATCTTCCAGTTGATAGACGTGTGGCTGTCGAGGTTTATGGCGAACGATGACAAAGTGCTCGTCACTCCAGTTGGGCAAGTAACTTTTCTCAAATTGTCCTTTCACTTTACTGATCCGTACCACATCTCCACGTTTGTAACGGGGTGCCGTGAGTGATGGTGGACTGGATGAGTACAGCGTACCACGCACTTGATGTTCGTTGCGTTCTGTCACATCGAGGGGAGCTCGCTGGATACTGCGATGATAGGCTCGATTGTACCCTTGCACCAGTTGAGGTAGTACATCGATGTACCGTCGGGTGTTTTGGGCAGTAAAATACTTGTACATTCGTCCTTTGAAGGTGCGATTGAATCGTTCCACCACAGAGGCTTTGGTCTCGTTGTACGTATGGAAGAAAAATACCTTCTGTTTCTTAAGAAAGGCTTGAAAGGGTCGGTTGAGAAATTCTGTACCTTCATCCGTTTGCAAATAAAGGGGTTTGCGCCCCGTCTTGAAAATCTGCTGGAACGCCCGTATTAGATTCTCTCCTGTTTTGGTGCGAATGGGTAGTACCCAGGCATACTTGGATAAAATATCGATACAGGGCAATATGTACCGATGTCCATCATTGTGAGGTGCAAATCGACTCATATCCACAAAATCAGCTTGCCATTGCGCGTCTATGCCTCCTACGATGACTCGGTTACGGCGAAAATGTCGTCGGGCTGCTCGATGTAAACTATAAGTGTCTTGGGTTTTTAACCAGTCTCGAACTTCAGTTCGACTGATGCCTTGGGAATGGACAGCTCGAGCGAGCGCTCCCACAGCGCTATACGCGGCTGGACTGGTAGGGTTGTAATACAAATCGGTTAACACCTTGTTCACTGTAGATGCTGACCCCTTTTTCCCCTTTCGGGACCGCTTCATCACGGTCTTCTTACCCCTCATCGGGGTGCCTCTGGGTCCCCGTCATGTGTGTTCGCTTCATCAGGTGACACTGACACTCTAGCCTCTGTGCATCCTATAGATATAGTACTTTCGTCTTCCCCGGCTGTATCGGATTCATGTTGTTTTTTTTCATGGGGTTCAGCCAGCGCGTCCTCTATAGCACGAACCCACGCCAATTCGTCTGGTGATCGTTCGTCCGGTGTAAACAGCTGGTCCACAATAGGCACTACTTTCTCCAAGGCTGACCACAGAGAGGGGCCTAGGATGAAACTTCGCGTAGGGTCTTGATAGCGGCCCAGGCGTGCGAAGAAGGGAGGTACGGTATATACGTAGATGGCATTGTCTATGTGGATGAGGTGTCCGTCGAACTCACCGCTCAACACCCGTTTAAATTTAGTCCAGCCGTCACGCTGTAGCGTCACCGTATTCGATAGAGTCTCAGCGGGCGCCCAGCAAATAGCTCCACAGTCTTTCACCAGGGTGACTTTATCTTCATAGACGTATAACCCCACCTGGGGTATAAGGGGGAGAATGGCTCGTAGGTCGGATGACATGCTTGCTCTAAATGTCGAACGGTGAATGACACACACTCTGTCTCACCCCTGGTATTTATAGTGTCAGGTACAGACATAAGTCGTACTATTCTGTGAGAGGCTCCTGTGGAGAGAGTACTTCATCGACCACGGGCACTACTTGTTGCAAAGCCGTCCATAGATCGGGGTCCAGAGTAAAACCACCTCGCTTGAGACAGAGGAGTCGAGCAAAATAGGGACCGCGGAAAATGTAGACATCGTCACACAGGTGAATGCTATCTCCGTCGAGGTCACCGCATAACACACGTTTCAAGGTAATCCAGCCTTCCGGGGATAAAGAGACACGCGCGGGTTCAGACGTACACCAACACCGACTATCGTCATCGATGAGCTCCACGCGTTGGGGGTATAACAATAGGGTACAGTCCGGTGTAAGAGTACGCGTAGCTACAGAATTGGCCTCAGGATAGAGTACGTCGTGGACGTCGGTGATAATAGCTTTCAGCGCCTGCCATAATGCCGGTCGGAGTAGGATAGAGGTACCACCACACTGTTCTAACCGGGGAAAAAAAGAATCATCTTTACCACTTCGCAGGTAAACACCGACTCCCACGTGCATGAAATCGACTTCGGGCTCTTTTCCCTGTAACAACCGTGTCAATAGAGTCCAGCCTGGTAGGCTTAAACATAACTTCACTTCTCGGGGATGTTCTTCGATGAGCTGCAGTTCATGATCATAGACGATGAGAATGACATCAGACGTGAGTTGGAAGAAAGCGAGCTCCGTTCCGTGCGCTGCCATAGTGGTGAATGACAAAACACCGTCCAGGCAAATGTGTATATATGGATTCTTGCTCGTGAGTTAAATATTTTGTTCAGCGTAAAAATATAGACCAAACAACGACGAGCTTTGATTACCCAATTTGTTGACAAAGCGGCTTTTATTATGCTTGTACAAACGAGTCAAAATTAGACTTGATGACTATACTTACGTAAACTACCAAGGACGTCTCCATCAGTGAGAAAATCTGACGAAACGAGGCGAAATACAATACCCGCCTTCCCTCCTGCACATGTTTAGCAGACAACCGGAACAGACCAAAGTGCCCTGAGCGCTAGCGCCACCTTGCGGCCGAAACCGGCATTACGAATAGCGCAAAAGGCGGATTCTCGTACAGCAGACGAAAGTCACAATTTTATGCTGAATTGTTCTCTAATATCATTGTTCATGCACTTAAAAAGTTTATTTGAGTAGCTTTAGAAGAAATAATATAAGCTTATACTAATTGGACAATTCGTCATCTGACCGGTTCACAATGAGAGACTGAACAGCGACTCGTTATTTGGACGGAAAACTAGATTATTTTACCTCCGGAAAATCTTTGGCAGTCATCGGAAGTATAACTCTTCGGCCGTCAATAGCTAATAGCGTATCCACCAATTATCCGATTTTAATTTTAATAATATATTTGGAACGCTATTTCATGACAAAAAATTCAACCGGAAGATGATACTGATTTACTGGAAATGACGCGAGTTTGCTGCCATTTCACTGTGAACATTAGTTCGCAGATAGGGAGGGGCGGAGGATACCAATGACTGCGCCCCGTGTCACATGACATAAACACATCTGTCGAAATGGGATTGTCGTCTGACTTTCGTGGAATGAACATGACAGTCATCAATCATGCTACCTATATTGGTTGGCGATAAAATGGACTTCCCGTTGAGAAATTTTAATGAGTTTTCTTCTTTTGTTGTTTCGGCTAGCGTCGTCACTCAATGGTTCACTTTTCTCATAACCATAAAAACGACTGTCGTAGGTAAGATCTAGTGTTGCTCTAGATGGAAAGATGACGCAAGAAAACTCGATGATGAAGCCGAGATTGATTTTATTCAATCCTCCAAGTTCCAATAATACAAGTATCCGCAATTGAAACAATAACCAGCAGTAGGTCACAATCAAAGTTCTTGTGGACAGATCGTATAGTCTAAATATCAAGTCAAGATGTTATATGACTTCTGAGACAAAACGCCAACTGTCTCAGGAGACCAAGATGTTAAAAGTCTAACCTAGTGTACTATACACCAAGCTTTTATACAGTCGAGTAAACAAAACACTTAACATAGGCTTGGTCTAATCTCCAGTTTCTCACAATTCAAACACTTAATTAAGGGATCTACCGGAATGACACTTGAGCTCTGCTTACACTGATACAGGGCTGGCATGTTTAACCAAAATGATTCAAATAGCATACATGTATATTATATTAAATGGAAGACAATTTATCTATATGCATTTCTATAACATGCAGCGTGAATCAAGTTTATATTTGAGTATACAATTAAATCTGAAGTGCCAACCTCTTGCTCTACCAGACACCGTATTAATTATCCTAATCTCCACGGTCTGTGCTTTCCGACCACTTCAATTATAAACAACGGTTTGTAATATACACTAAGCCGTCAGAATTTCCTGGCTTCCGCTCAATTAACGCTAAGTTCTCACTCTCAATATAATTGCAATGTACCGATCAAACCCGTGAATTGACATTGAATCAAATAATAAACTTCCAAAATTGATTAGGGCAAATGTGAAATTCAAACAGATAAATGTGAAGCGTCCTTCTATATCCATATAAATTCCACACCGTGTGATGAAAACTAGAAGTATATACCCCGGAAAGCAATTAAAAAAAAAATACTTCCAACTACACCAAGAAGTAGAAATTTTGACAGACAAATTAAACTTCCCCCACACATAAGCAATCCACATAGAAAGTCACCACATGCTCTGAACGCACGCACGTGAGAGGTGCACGAGATTTGATCTGTACGAGAACCGATCCAGAACCCATAATTCACGAAACTTGTATAAAAATGACGCCTGTAATTTCTCATTTTTCCGGGGCTCTTACCGCAGGGTCAACACACTCATACTTCACTTTACTCCTTGGCAAACTGAAAAATAAATGAGAGGTTCTTTGTCACGCCACTCCCCCCCAACCAACACATATTTGTTCATTCAATTACATTGGATGTGTTATGTTACCACCCATGACAATTTAAACATAATAGTATGGGGATTATCCAGATCTCCATTTAATCATAATTTACTAGGTAATCACAGATCGGAACTGAGGATAATCCGATGTTCACATTTCAGCTTTCTCGGTTCAGTTGCACTCGGTGACTCGCTCGATGATGGTGCAAACAAGGATTGCCAACACCTGAATCAGAAATTGCCGGAATGGAGAAGAGCATCAAGATCGACAATAACAACAAGTTAATCATGTATTCAATCAGTTACAAAGAAAATTAACAAAATAACACGTTCTAACAACAACCAAACTTACCGAAACGGCACGTTGAATTTTCCCACACACAGGCAGGCTCATGTTTTCCAGCAATGGCAGAAGTATCACGTGAAGCAGGAGCCAATCAAATTACTCACTGTCTCCGCGCACCACCTTCCATGGCGCGAAAATAACACAACATTGTTTAGATGTTGTTAAAATCCGAAGACTCTAAGTTTATGACACTTTAAATGTTATAACACTAGTATTCAACATTTAAATTGTTGTATTGAGTATAACACTCAGAAAATGTTACCATTACAACACTTGTGTTTTAAGAGTGTACAGAAAGTTTTTGCTGGGGCGACTTGATTTGTATCTCAGAAGTACTTCATGGGATTTCACTTGCAGAGTAATTAGAAAATTCACAAAACCGAAGCTTGCCATGGGAGTTGTCTCCTCCTTTCAGTGTTATTTTTTTATAAATTTCCTCGTTAGTGTGCAAGAGAAAACGTGGAAACTTTCGCATATGGTGAGAGAATATCAGTGCAGCACATTTGTGATGCCCCCCCCCCCCCAACACCACCACCAAAAAAATCAGGTGAAGGTCTATTCCAGGAACTTGGTCCTTGGCGTAATATGGATATCACTGAATTAACAATGTTTCAAAATAACTTTCCGGATTCACAGTCAACAGAGCTAGTGGATAGAATTGAAAAGTAACGAAATTCTATGGTGGTTGATATCTGCCATGTCATATCATCGTACTATCGCCCTATTTTACTGGTGCGATGGTACGATTGTACGATGCGATGGCGCGATGCGATGACACGATGCATTGATACGGTGGCACGATGATGTGGTACGATGCGATGGTACGATGACATGATACGATGGTACGATGCGATGGTACGATGGAAATACCTCCATCGTACCATCGCATCGTACCATCGTACCATCGTATCATCGTACCATCGTGCCATCGTGCCATCGTATCATCGTACCATCGTACCATCGTGCCATCGTACCATCGTACCATTGTACCATCGTACCATCGCATCGTACCATCGCATCGTACCATCGTGTCATCGCGCCAGTAAAAATAGGGCGATAGTACGATGATACGACGTGGCAGATATCAGCCACCATAAAATTCTCCGTCTAACAATTTCTAACGGGCATACAATAATGTGTATGTCATTCCCGGCGGCGTTCCACGCATGCAGAATTTCTGTCCGATATGTCTGACTGATAAATGGGGTATTACCAGGTCCCGCTCTTGTGAGGAGAGTTGGCTATGAACAGCGGAAGCTTGAGGTATTTGTTTACTAATTATCAGAGTGATTCACCGGGAAACAGGTAGAATTTGTAGACAATCGACAGTGCTAAGCCTACCGATGTTTAGTACGCTACTCCGTTCAGCAGAACTACCCGGTTGTCTGGCTTTGGCATGTAATTATCGTTTTGTATTGTGAATTTACAGAAATAAGTATTGACTATTTATATATGTATTGAATATTTATATATATATTGAATATTTATATATATGTTGACTATTTATATATATTGACTAGAGTACCAAGTCTAATCATCTACATGTATTGATGTAACTTTTTGTCCAAATATATGTATCATTGCCAATGTTTTCCAAAGACATCTCTTGTTTGTCCTGCGTTTGTTCTCCAACAAATCCAAATGCTATATGACAGTTTGCTATACGCACGAGCAAATATACGATGTGTAATGACTATTTATTCGTACAAACCTGATAAAATATCGAAATTTTTCGATATGTTGGAATATACTGTCAACATCAGCAGAAGTTCGAAAGCATCAATGTGGAGATAGACTGGTTACGTATCCCCAACGCCTCGCCCCCTCTTGCCGATTTGATTGTGGTAAAGGTTACGATGCGCTAAATATTCCACCGATCCATATCCGCACAATCACAAGAAGCAAACTTGTTGAATTTACGCCAGCAGTAAATCCATAACATAATTAAACCCTGTCTATTTGTCATCGCCTGCACAGAATAGAACCATATCGTTGACCAGCAAATATTGGAGAAACCCAGCTTCTCATGGGCGCGGGTATTTTCAAACAACTCGGCACAAAATGCTATCCGAAGAAGGACTGATCGAAAATTATGGTGTTCTATTTCGGCCATTATGGGTCTTAGAAGCTATGAGTAAGGGGTTGAGTAACCCGAATCGGGCCTTATTTTGGCGATTTGGGCGCCCCCTGGGGCCGCCATATTGGGGAAATTCAACATGGTCGCCACCCGGGTTAGAGGTCAATCATAGTTAAATAACTAAAAGGGCTAGAAATATGAATAATAGCACTTTTTAGTGGTTTTGGGGGTCGGGGAATCTGATTGTGATCTTATTTCAACGATTTGAGGTCAAGGTCGCCCTTCAAGGTCACATTAAAGGTCATTTTGGGGACAAATTCGCCATTATCAGTGGTTTTGGGGCAAGATATATAAACTGCCTCATTGGTTTTCGGGGTTGAGTAACCCGAATCGGGCCTTATTTTGGCGATTCGGGGCAATATTTCATTTGAGAGTCGCGATAGAGGTCATCCGAACCAGAGGTCGGTTGTAGGTAAAACACCAAAAGAATCACAAATAATACCATAGGGGTTTGTGGCATTCGGAGAATTCGATTCTGATCATATTTTGAAGATTTGAGGTCACCCCATTTTGGGGTCAAAGGTCAAAGATCAACAGTTACTACTAAGAACAATCGAACGAAGATTATTCAGGAACAAGTTTCATTAAAATACTTCGGAGATGACATCTGCTGGCAAAATGCTATAACTATGCCGCTATGCCGCTGTGTGTATTTAAATGTTCGAAATACAATACAAAGACCGCTTTAGCAACAATATACCAATTATTATTAATACCTATACCTTCTGGCTTGCGCTCTCAAGAAACCGTGAAGTCGGGTTGCACCCAGTAAGGCTGTGGAAGAGGGGTAGTGTCAAGGATTTTGACGGACCGAGATCGGAACAAATGGTATGGACTGGAATATCGGGCCTACACCGACACACTAGTGGCTCTCATACACGATCCTGACACTCTCGAGTCCGTGCATATGGAGCTTATAGAACGCTTCATCGTACTAATGTACAGCAAGGGATGTGGTGCAGCCGGTGTCAATGAGGCCAAGCATCACCTCTTCACCACTGCAACCAGCTCGCTGGAAAACATCCCATCTCTCAAACCGCGCTGTTGCAGCATGTGAGGCGAGCGCTACTGCAAGCGAGTTTCTACTGGAGTCAGGTCACTTCACTCCAGCAGGAAATCCCTGACTTCAGTGAGTGGAGCTAGCACAAAGATTGCACCAGTACATGGCAACTGCTTTGGACCACTCTCAGCGACGCTCCTATGGCATATGCCATTCTCATGCACTGCGGCTGACTCAAGGCATGCACGGGAAGGTGCAAATGCAACTGTGCCGATGTCCGATACACGACCCTCTGCAAATGCGAAGGCGGGTGCGTTAATAACGAGGGCGGTGATGACCAGTATTACTTATTGCTGGCATCATAGAGCGCAAGCCAGAAGGCACAGGTAGTAAAAGTAATCATTGGTATAGTGTTGCTAAAGCGGTCTTCGTGTTATATTTTGAACATTTAAATGAACGTAGCGGCATAGTTATAGCATTTTGTCAGCAGATGTCATCTCCGAAGTATTTTAATAACATTTGTTCCTGAATAATCTTGTTTCGATTGTTTTTAGTAGCAACTGTTGATCTTTGACCTTTAATTCCCAAATGAGGTGACGTGGCCTCAAATCGTCAAAATAAGGTCAGAATCTAATTCTCCGATGCCACAAAGCCCTATGGTATTATTTGTGGTTCTAGCTCTTTTGGTGTTTCCTATAATTGACCTCTGGTTGATCTCTGGTTCAGGTGAACTCTATCGTGAACCTCACGTGCAATATTGCCTCAAATCGTCAAAATATGGCCAGAATCGGGTTACTCAACCCCGAAAATCGATAAAATGAGGTAGTTTGTATATCTCGACTAGAAACCACTAAAAATTAGGAATTTGATCCCATAATGACCCTCAGGGTGACCTTGACCTCAAATCGTTGAAATAAGATCAGAATCAGATTCCCCGACACCAAAAACCACTAAAAAGTTGCATTATTCATGATTCTAGCCATTTTTTTAAATACGATTGACCTCTAACCCATTTTGAATTTCGCCAATATGGCGGCCCCCGGCGGCTACTACCTTGGCGCCCGTCAAAAATCGAAAAGGTATTGTATGGGTGACATATGGGCCAAATTTGGTGCTTTTGGAAGAATCTGAACCAAACAGTCCCTTTTATGCCCTAACATCCCGGACTACTTAGAGATTTCTTTGGAAAATGGGCCCAATATGACCAATCTTTCTACTTTTTAAGGGTTTATCAGAAAAAAATGATTTATAGCCCATAGTCGTCACCACCGGTCTAGCGTGCATGAGTGTGATTACGCCACATGACGACATCACTTCCAGCGATGACGTCACTTCCGTCAAGTGTCAATGGTTAAAAGGTGATATACACCCCTCATTCCCATCTATATACTTGGGATTCCGATCTAGCTCTCTCACTCTGTCTCTCTCTTTCTATGGGGCAGCCAGTGTGACACTCGTACTGATGCATTCGCGAACTATTTTTTGATTATATATCTGCTTTATGTTTACGCTTTCAACAATGTTTTGGATTAATTGTTCGCAATTGTTTGGTTGCATTTATTTTATTCATAGCTGTCCACCTCATCAGGTGTATGTCGTTTTAATAACCTGTAATTGAGTCTTAGTCTGTTGGATATTTATTGAATAAATACAAAAACAGTCTGCTGCCGCTTGAAATGATAGGCGACCCCAGACACCAAACCGTCATGAAAACCAAACATCACTTAGAAAAATATATGTGATTAACACCCACAGACGCCCTGCAAAATGTGGTTAAAACACGAAAACAGCTGTTGCAGGACATGCTGCCGTTACATTATCCTGGACTGCCCGAAGATGTTTAGGGATGAACTAGACCGAACGGACGACCGATGATGCCTCTAACGGACAAGAGCGAACATGGCCGAAGATTGACGAAAGAACTTTCTCAAATGCTGATTAAATGCTTCTAATTGGACAAGAACCATGAACAAGAGCAGGGATACGTGGATTTTAAACACATCCAACGCGGTTCCTCTAGCCTGACTATGATGAGATAGAGGGGATGATGAGATAAACGCAATCCTTGCTGTTGGTGATTTTCTATCTGCGTCTTTCTGTCACCTGATTGGATCGGGCGTCAAGACAATAGTAGATATGTAAAGGTAGGTGTATATGTGTGTAGGGGATGTTACCCTCAATGTTAGAGCATCACTGCGTTAAGACGGGGTTTAAACACGCTTCAGCCTCCTCCTCCTCCTAACTCTGCTTTCCCGTCATCTTCGTTCATCCACACTCATTCTCCAGTCCTCTCCTCATCTCCGCGCCCTGAGTTGGTACACCGTGAGTTATTGTGCGATGACATATTTACCCTTACTGGAGACACCACCACCCTCTAAATCCGACCGCATTGGTGGTTCATATACTAATGATGATATCACTTCTGGTACATGGAGCGTATAGTATTGCCCACGCACAGGCCCGCGCCGTAGATCCCTCGATTTCCTCTCCTACCAGAGACGCACAGCCCACAGCGCATCATAACTCAAGTGCCCTTCCTTTACTACTTCCCTAGTGAGCATGCGCACATTACTGATCACCAACCCAGTCTTTCTCTACCTAACTTGGGATGCCAAGCTCGATACATTTGGCCCACAGCTGACCAAAAACTCCCACAACGGACTGCCCTTAGTGTAATATTTCCCGACTGTGCATGCGCAGAATGACGTCAACACATCAGCCTGACATAACTCAACGAGCCCTTCAATGTGGCACCACCTGCGACATACATGGATCGCGTAAGGCCCACCTTAGTCCTATTCCCATGACCTATAGTCGTTATCCCACCAACAAAACCCCAGCCATACAATTCAACAGACTTTCAACTTTCTATAAATGCATAACAACCATATCATCACATGCATGTATAAGGTGAACTAAACGACCAGAAACACAACAAAGAAATCTTGAAGTTGCTGTATTGAGAAGTTTATTATAGCGTATCTGAAGACTCATTCGTATGTCCACCACAATAGTAAATGATGGAATAGATAACCATGAGAAATATATTTCGGGAAATATATCAGTGTGAGTTTTAATTCCGATAAACCACCACTCTGCGACTAACTAAAGCAAAATTAAAAGATAACCATACATCTGCGCGGTTCAAGGGAGACAACCCATGAACGACATCATTTGACGTGCGTCAACAACGATAATGAGTGTGGTCCATAAAGATTCTACCAAATACCCCTGTAGTCATGTGCCTCAGTCCAAAATGGCTATTTTTTATGCACTTTTTGCAACCAGCATGAAATTTGGCCCAAAGACACATATCGCCATGGCCAGTGTTTCTGCTATAGAAGTAAGTCTGTAATGTCCTCTGTTGGCAGGTGGCACAGATGGATACGCCGGCATATGTATTTTTCTTGCTATTTGGGTTAAGGCGTTGACACTACCTGCTGTATATCTTGAGGTGAAGATCTACCAAAAATATTTTTTTTAAACGCTATACTGATGTCACAGTGACGTCATAATCCAAAACTGCTTTTTTGGAGGATTATTCGGTCAGATTTTTCGACTTCTTTACTTGTGCTATTTTCTTCGACGAAATGCATAATATATCAGGAAGTAAATATTCATTGTGTATTAAAATAATTTCAGGCACTTTTTCGAGAAGAAGTCGAACATCTTGAAGAAAGACGACGAAAAAGTAACTTTTCAGTCTCACCCTCCTGTCTGCCATTTGCATTTACCGATGAAACACTGCTCGTATATAGGTATATATATAAGTTCAAAATAACCTCAGTTCGATAGGCTATCAGGTCATGGAGTGAACATTTTGAATTATTTGTCGTTTCGGAGATAGAGTTGAAAGTTTGGTAGGAGCGGCCTGGTATAGGGCTAACTAACTAGAATACGGTACTTCGAATTCATAAAATGCTCTGCGGTAACCCAGTCAAATCGAATCTTCACGGGCCTGTTTTCACCGGTATACGAGTACAGTTGGCTTACCCGCTTGTTGTTTTACATCTGTTTTATGAATCTGGAATATTTTAGTTAGTTATCAGTTCCATGCTGCCCCAACCAAACTGTCTAGAATATCTCCGAAACAACGTAAAATTCAGAGCTGTCGCTCAGTGACTTTATAGTCTGTCAGGTTGTGGGATTATTTTGAGCCTGTATACATAATCTCTCGAGCAAAGGATCATGGGTAAAATGGCGGCCACGGGAGTGGACCTGAAAAGTTGCACTTTGTCGTTTTTGCAAAATGTTTGACCTTTTCTCATAAAACTGCTTAAAATTATTACTTAACACTGGATAATTATTTCCTTATTTATTATGGTTTTTTAGAGAAAAAACCGGAAAATCTTACGGAAAAATTGACCCAAAATGTCCAAATAGTGAGGAATATGCTGGATTGACCACCCCGGCCACCTTCCAATAGGCGCGTCACCGACTTGTTTCTATATATAGCCATTATCAATCGTCTTGATGATATGTATCTGTATCGAACTTCATGCTTCTTGCACATTCATGCTGGATTACTGCACATTTGCAAGAAAACATAGACAGAAGCTATGTAAACCAGAAGTTGACATATTTTTTCTGTAAAACACGACATTAAGTGGATATTTGAAAAACACATTGAAGCCGTGACCTGTGACCCGTGACGTGAGAATCCGATTACGTACGTTGCACAACAACTGTGCATGACGACATCATGACATTAAAGAATTACGTTTTGTTTTGTGACGGTGTTGGCATTACACAACCTCACCACCAGGGGTCGCTTTCCGCTGTAGGGAGGACAGGACCGGACCTGATTTCGAGATTAGGCGTTACAACGGAAATGTTACCAAGAACAGTCGCTACGATTGTTCGCTACGATTGTTCGCTACGATCGATCGTAATCTGACTTTAGCGTCATGGGTCAACGTCCTCCGGCGTTTCCAAACAGGCGTGATTTTTCATGGGTTCATGTTTGTTCTTCTAAAACTTCGACCATTCGAAAAAAACAGTAAACCATTATAAAATGCCAAGTATACCTATATATGTCAATTTAGCATCAAAAGAGGTAGGAAGAGTGAGCTCTTCAGTTCACTCTTTATTGTTGTGTCACCAATTGATACGTCTGCATTGTAACGCCTATCGTGACGCCATGTTGTTAACATCTCCCAGTGCATTATCTAAATAAACCAACGAAACCTTTTGAACGTATCATGGACATAATACAGGTAACCATCTCCCAATAAATTACAACAAAATAACGATACAAATAATAATGCGTACGTCAACACAACAAAGTAACATATTCCCCTATTCTCTTTCATGAAAGTGGCATGCAATTACATTAAGCGAGTTACAATTCCGTCTTAAATTGGGGTACGTATGTAGTTCATCGCTACATGATGAGAAGGAAACAGTGTCAACAATATCCAGATATACCCTGATTTACCTTTCATATTATTAAGTCGACATGTATATAAATATATATTAAAACGTTTCTGTGTGATCCTCAAATGCGAAATACCTTGAATACGAGACACACGTCGAGGGTTAGCCTCTTCTCATCCCAGGTCAGTTTCTGCGTTCTCACTTCGAACTGGCTTCGTTTATTATCCCACTAGTATTATCCGAACACAAGTATCTTCAAAGGACATATTAGACACGCGACGTCATTGACATGGAAATCCATTTAAATTTCGAAATGTGTCGTAGAAATGGGTTATTGATTGGCTGGCCTATATATCTGGTCAAACCAATCACAATCGGTTTGTAGATTATGACTGGTTCGTCTCTCGCTCGTAGGTGAAGTTTTCACCTCGAATTTTCAAACCTGGAGGCTATTTCGAAATGTGAACGTAGAAATTCGCGTGGTGTAATGAAGATTATGTTTTGGCCTATCACGCACACCCGGCTTCCGGGCAGCAGCGTTTATCTCATTTCAAAATAGCTTGTGTGGTTCAACGTCTCTTCAACGTCATACTACACGACGTGATAATGTTACCGTCGCCTTGAAAAGTTTCTCACGACAAGATGATAGCATGAATGGAGCAGTGGAATGACCGAGCTATCATAAACAGTTAAAGTGATCGTAAACCCTCAAGTATAACGTTTCCAGCAAATGAAAGACCATTGCAAACAGTGTGGGAAAATATTTATTTTAATTTTTTACGATTTTATTACACACAGCAAACTGCAATTAAAGCATGGTATTCTATGATGGTCTGTTGCAATCATATTTAGGTCCAGTGACGTCACACTGCCTTAATATATATATCTCAAACTTTGCATGCACTTTCCAGTCCTTGATTCAAGATTAAGGTATGTATACTTTGAGTTTCAACATAGACTCACTGTTCCAATGTGCATGTTTCACCAAAATCTGGGAGATGGTGACTCTTGAGTGTCAAGTCAATTTGAATCTTGCATTTAATTTCCCAGATTTTGGAACATGCACATTGGAAAAGTGAGTAATTGCAGTTTACTCTGTGTAATAAAATCGTAAAAAAATTAAAATAAATATTTTCCGACACTGTTCGCAGTGGTCTTTCATTTGATGGAAACTTTACTTGAGGGTTTACGATCACTTAAGATTGCTCATATCATGATTGATCTCTCCTGTGGAAAGATTTCACTGTTGTAAATGACTAGATGTGTTGCATTGCGAGTTGTTAACTTGAGAAAATAGGTTTGTCATGATAACATGCCATATCCTTGATGGTCTTGGTCCCTTTTCCGTCTGATTTACGTCTCACAATGTTATATTTTTGTCATTTTCAACTATTCGATCTTTTTACACTTGGAATCGGCCACAATATCAACCAGGCTACCACTTCATGAATTCCACGAAATCCGTAACCAAAATGTGAAAACGCGAAAATTTCGAAATCCTGGTGGTGTCATTGAGGAAAAAAGCTTCACCCTTGATACGCTCATTCAATCATGCCTTGTTCTTCTACGTCCCTTACTCACTATGTGACAACGTACACCGAATTAGCGTGCTGTACGGCGGCAGTACGAACGAAAGATCCACTTTCCCTCGTACTGCCCCCGCACAGCACGCTAACCCGGTTTACACAACTGATGTCACACAGTGTTACCGAACAATGAGGGTACAGTCTTAACTAACGTCGATTCAAGCAGGCAACAAGTTATACCGTCACACTGTTTTCATTGAGAGCTTGAATCGACTTTACTTAATTAATATCAGACATCATGTATTACCGACACTCAGGCTTCGGATAAAATATCATTGAAAATGAAAAATAAAATGTTTTGCTGGAATATAATCAACAAAAACATTTTCATGTGGTGATCACTGCACTGTAATACCGCCCGGCCATATTCAGATCTCACGCGATCAAAACAAAACCCACTCTATTCTACACACCCCCTCCCCTCCCACTCATCTTAAGAGTTCTTATCAACAGGGTTAAGGTAATATTTCATAACTGAACCGACAGACCAATAATAACAAAGATATTCAACAGCTGTAACCATATTAGACAAATCCTAAGAACTGAATGACTCTACTCAGGCATAATGACAAAAAGCAAAGGAACACCGATCCCAAGCCCAGAAGTTTTATGAGCTCTGTCATAAGTGTTATGAGCTCTATCAGAAGTTCTATGAGCCCTATCAGAAGTAAATGAACTAGAAGTCTGCATCGTTACATTAAACTGGATAGAATGCATTGACAACCGCCTCCCTCCTTACAACACGTCATGTGACGTAGTTGCGCAATGAGATTACCAGGTGTCGTGTTCGCGCAGATTCAAAACAGAATCAAGTGTTGCATCACGAGATGAGCTGATGCTGGAATTTGAATACTCAGCCTGTCATAAGTGTTATGAGCTGTATCAGAAGTTCTATGAGCCCTATCAGAAGTAAATGAACTAGAAGTCTGCATCGTTACATTAAACTGGATAGAATGCATTGACAACCGCCTCCCTCCTTACAACACATCATGTGACGTAGTTGCGCAATGAGATTACCAGGTGTCGTGTTCGCGCAGATTCAAAACAGAATCAAGTGTTGCATCACGAGATGAGCTGATGCTGGAATTTGAATACTCAGCCTATGAAAGCTACATAATTAGTCACAACCATAGGGACTGTGCAAGAGTTTAGTGGTGTAGGCTGTTTGACGAGTGCCAGTGACGTCTAGCTGGTCTAACCTAATGATTCACACTTCTAGTTAATTTCCTTCTGGTTCTATTGACGCTAATATGTTTGAGTTGATGTCATTTCATTAGCACGTCTGTCGGGTGTATGACGCCAATCACTCTATACAGGTAACCTTCAGCATCCCTTTCCCTTAACACTTGCAAATGCAGCTGTTCGGCGCTCGATACGCAAAGATCACTCTGATGAAACATCGACAACGCAGCTTGACTCGGACGAACCGATGACCACCGACGACACATTTACCCCATTTTTCATCCTTTGTCTTACATTTCTTTCCCCTGAAATGATATAAAACACCAACCCGGTTAAAAATATATAAAATCGTCAACCTACACGAGATTGATATGCATTAAACACAACATAGACAGGTGGTGAGAAAAGATGCCGGCGTACTAACAAGAAGTCCTATCACACCACCGGCCTATATACTCTGACTGTATATCTAAGTGTATGCACGTACAGGCCCGTGTAAGCAGGGGCGCCAAAATTAAGTCGAATGCGCATGCCCCCGCCCCCGTGCTGAGAATTGTATTCCCGAAGATAAGGGCATTGCATGTGCAGTGTAATTAGTCGCTGCAGATCATCTTTGTATTTAGACAATTAAACAACAAAATGATAGGCCTAGAGGCTAGCGTCCTTCGCATTGAAATTGAAGGCAGGTAACCAAAATATGAATACCTCAGTAAAATAAGTCTTTCCCCTATCTGCCATTATCGCATGTTCCAAAATTCCCCCCATCATTTGAACTTTGCCAGGAAAAGCTATATCCAACCTTCAACTCAGCCCCACTATCTCCCAACTTACGAGCAATGAGCTACCCATAATTTTTCCGGTTCAATCACTGTGCACCCATCAATTTTCTCTCGAATCCACCATTGGGTCTTACACTTCGCAGGACCAAACAGCCATCTGAAAAATGAAAGTATACATACACGTCACGCTCCTTCAGAGGCTTGGGTGGGCCGTGGGGTGGTTAATGAGTGACAACGAAGATAACCAAAGCCAGCTTGTGGAGTTGACCGAGGACAAGTGTTATCTAAAAAATGTGTAATCTGTACGAAATGATGCATGAGCATGAGTGATCTGTTATGATCGTAGAGCGTAGATGAGAGGGAAGGGGTGACCTTTGACATGGAAAGCTGGGGGGAAGGCGGCGACTGCAAGGCTATCGACATCTACATGTATATCGAATATCGACATTTGGAAAGAATGTCCGGAAAGAGTAGGTTACCGCTCACTGTACAGGCGCAGGCGAATATCTTTCGAAATTGACTGAGTTCGCGCAGATGGTATACTCACTCTATAATCGAAACATTCGCTGCCAGGTCTATTTGCTCTTCCAACGATGCATCAGGTTGGAGCTCATTCAGTCTCTGTAAAACCTCAGGATCTGTGATGTTCTCAAGGTTGGCAGCTATTTCATTCCTAAAAAAAAAGAAAAAATCTATTATTATACATTTGGTTTTGTGATCGACACTGAACAAATTTATCGAATGCACGCCTGTGCATTAAAGTCTGTCCATTTTATTTAGTCGTCTTCTTTGAAGCCTGTCAAAAATTAATAGTTAACTCTGCATAAGTTTTCTATTTTGCAGCGTGTAGAACAAACTGAACTCTTCATATTGTATTCATGCCTACACTCACAAAGGTCACTGATGCCGTACAAAGTAATAACAGGCGGTCCGTGGGAGTGTCGCTTTTTCCAGTAAAATTGCCGAACAATAAACCGCACACACCTCTTTGACCGTACACGGCATTGTTGAACTTTGTGCTAGTAAACACGAATGCATGATGACGTCTCCCTATGTGATTGAGCGCCGGTACATGAAACGACTGTTCTGGAGTCTTAAATGGAGATAATTACAAAGTTATTTTAAGCGTGATATATTATCGAGATCACGGAATAATGGTGATCATTAGTATAGTTTGCTCTACACAATGCAAAAACAAATATGCAGAGTTAACTACTTATTTTTCAGAAGTTCCAAAGTAGATGACTAATTAAAATGGACAGACTATAGTACATGTAGATCGATTTTTTCAGTTATTGCGACACCGATCTCTTGGGTGTCGCTAGTGAAACTTTGTTACGTTGAGTCAGAATGTATGTGGATATTGAAAAACTCAAAATGTCTTTCGGAAGAACTTGATGCTAAAGGTCACATACCGTACAGATACAGATGTATCCACATGGATTTCTGGACTCTCTATACTCACCAGGACCTTATTGACCGTATAAGTTCATTAATAGTACACGTATCTGTGTTCAAGAAAACTGATCGTAGATATATTAATGTCGGAAGCCATAAAGCATTCTTTAGCTCGACTACATACAAGAGATATCATTCATGGGATGTTTCTTTGTTTATAGAGCTGCTTGAATTTCTCATTAAAAATATCTATGTGGTATATAGGTATTCCAATGGGTACTAATTGTGCACCCCTGTTGGCTGACCTGTATCTGTTCTCTTATGAATAGAACTATATGCAGGCGCTTTCAAAAACCGATCCATTCAAAGCCCGTTCCTTCTCATTCACCAAACGTTATATAGACGATCTTCTCGCTGTGGATAATCGCTATATAAATGACGCAGTGAAGGATATATATCCACCTTCACTGGATTTGAAGGAAACTACAGATAGCCCTACAGGCGCATCATATTTAAATCTCTATCTCTATAAAAATGAAGCGGGTATCCTCGCTCGTTGACTTTATGACAAAAGAGATGATTACAATTTCGACATCGTAAACTATCCCTTTCTGGACAGTAATATTCCAGTGGGGCCTGCATATGGCGTATACATATCTCGCTTAGTAGCATTTGCTAGATCATGTGTTAAATGTGACGATTTTAATCAACGTCACAACACATTGTTGCAGAAACTTATAAAACAGGGCTATTCCACCAAGCGCCTCCACTCAAAGTTTTTCAAATTTGGCGATACATATCGCATGCTGATAGCAAAATACGAACGTAGCGTGCAAGATCTATGGCGCTACGTTTCGTAACTTGTGTCTAATTCCGCTTAACCCGGGGCTAGGGGCCGTATGAACCCATGTACTTCAAGATCCTCATGGTACTCATATGAACAGTCACAATCAAAGCGTGACTGAGATACATCATTCTTTAGATGACTTCACACCGAATATTATGGATTAAGTATACTGATCAGCGATACGGATTTGATATTTTTGGAATATCATGATGTCTTGCCGGCATCATTGAAAACTGTTGACCGCTTCTCTCTTGCAGGAAACAAGCCTATGTTTATGTATACTATCATTGTCTTTTTGAATTTGGTGCTAATACTGTTATATGGAATAGGTCTTTGGATTATGGACGCGGATATTCTCTAATGGACGACGGCTGGATTATGAATGACGGATTAGACGCTTGTAATTTCAACGTCTTACGTCGAATAACATATGCCAAAAACATCCGTTACTTGAAAATCCGAGGAATTTGATTTGTCGATGGCGGCCATATTCCCTCACGTAGGTATTTAAATGAGGATTATTTTTAGACCTCGACCCATCGAACAAGTTTGTCACGTATCGCGTCGATCAGTTCTGCGATGCCGTATGATCAATGCCCTGGAATTGTTTCTGAAAACTACGTCAAACCAATATGGCCTCCAAACCGATCGATCAATAGCAAAATTGAACACGGCTCGGTTATCTACGCATCACGCAGGATTTTCATTCCGTTTCTGCATATCCCTTCTGGGGACTGTTTGGGCATGTCCGTGCAATTCTCGACTTGCGATCCGTTCGTTCTTCATCGCCATTTCGATTAACATACACAATTTGAAATTCGACGATTTTGATTGGTCGATGACGGCAATATTTGTTTAGAGAGCAATTTCAAATAAGGAGTTTCTTAGACCTCGACCCATCAATACTGTATGCTAAGTATCGCGTCGATTGGTTTAGCGGTTATGGAGATGAATACATTGAAAAATATTTTTGGGAAAACTAGGTTGAACCAAAATACGGTCGCCATCAAAATCCGTCACTTGAAAATCCGAGGTTACTGACTGGTCGATGACGGCCATATTTGTTCATGAAGCAAATTCAATCGAGGACTTTAAACCTCGACTCATCGATCTTATCAAGTATCACGTCGATCGATTCAGAGATCCCGGAGATGAATACCTTGGAAGGTTTTCGTATCAACTTAAGATGGCCGCCGGGACTTTCTACCAATCGGCTTGTTCTCATGATATGCATACATCTCGTTGACCCTTATCATCATGTGAAGTTTCGGCTTAATCGGTGCAGTCTTGTAGACGGGACGATGACAAAAAAAAACGGCGGGAGAGAATGAATCCTAATTATAATATTATTTTTATAATGATAATACATGGAATTATATTTACTCACAGGTACTCGTTATCTGGTGAGCATGCTGGGTCGCGAGAAGGATCTCCAGAGGGATCACCAGAGGAATCTTCGGGCTCCATTTCGCAAGGTTCTTCTTCACCTGGAATAGAAGTCAATGTCTCTGCTGTCGGTGTGGTGGATGGACCTTCTGATATCGGTATCTTGGACAATGTCTCTGTCGAGGTGGCAGCTTCTGTTGTTGATGCTGCGGGTGCACAGTTCACTTGATCAGCAATTGCTGTTTTCTTCGTTGTCGTTGTTGTTGAGATACATTGCAACAACGACGGTCTAAACGTGTTGAAATTTGACCCCAACCACAAACACAGATTGATTTCTTATTCTGGTCTGGAGAGGAGCACAAACATGGCAATTACAGGACAGACAGAACTGAATGTGAGGAAACCAATTACTGGTGTATACAATTATAGAGTGATACGAAGTGGTTGTTGTCAAATACTATACCTCATTGAACTATGTAGCCACAGAATTCCACTCTGGTCTAACTGCTTCAGAATAAGCACCACTATATTCCTGAAATGTCTCTGTACACAATCAGATTCAATCTGTAATAGCCAAAATTAGGAAGGGCAGTTGGCCACAATTATTAAACACTCCCACCATAATCAATAGATCTAACAACGAGACAATTTCCAAGAAGTAGGTCAGTAACTTCATGGATATTAATCCCAAATCAACAAACATGATAGTCAAAATTATATTTAAAAAAACCATCATTGTAAGGGTTTATGCTAATACATGGAATTATTCGCCTGCTTCCTGGAAATAGTCCCTTGGTTGAAGGATGATGGGAAAGTTTTAAAATTGCAGATATTTCAGGAATATTGTGGTGGTTTGAGCCAAGTGGAATTCAACGAGGTGTAGTATTTGACAACTATGTCAACCTATGTGTGTGTATGGGGGGATCAATTTTCAAAACGTTTTGACACTCATTGTTCTAAAGCAATTGTTAATTAAATAAAAATCTAAACAAATAAAATTATTCCCCACCTTTCTCATACACCAAAATGATAGCGGATATATCACAAAAATGTGTTCTAGATCAAATCTAGCTATACATGTACATATCGTTCTACATATCCCTTATCCTAGTATATGCCTTTATTCATCCACAAAGGCCATGTAAAAAGAGGGAAGGGGTACGAAGATCGGTATGTGTCGCTAATTTGTACTTAAAACGGATTTTATGATATCCTCTGTCCTTGTATGTGAAGGTGGAAAATGGTATTTTATTCTGCCATAAAATATATATATATATATTAACAACAACAACGACGACAACGAGAAAGACACCCACTGCTGATCAAGTCACTGTGTGGGGTTGTCGTGTTCTGTTCCGCGGTCGCATCTTCTGTTGTCGACGGTGAGGTGGTCGTGTTCGGTGCCTCGGTCGCATCCTCTGTTGTCGCTAGTGAGGTGGTCGTGTTCGGTGCCGCGGTCGCATCTTCTGTTGTCGAGAGTGAGGTGGTCGTGTTCGGTGCCGCGGTCGCATCCTCTGTTGTCGATAGTGAGGTGGTCGTGTTCGGTGCCGCGGTCGCAGCCTCTGTTGTCGATAGTGAGACTGTCGTGGTCTGTGGCGTTGTCAGTAGCTCTGTTGTAGTGGCAGCCTCTGTTGTCGATGCTGAGGGTGCACAGTAGATTGATCATTAGCGGGTGCTTTCTTCTTCGTTGTTGTTGTTGTTCATTGTTGTTGTGCATTGCAACAACGACATACACACATACTGGGTTATTATTTTGGTCAAGAGAGGAGCAGAAACGTGGAAATTACCGGACAGACAGATCTGGTTATGAGGAAACTAGTCATATACAAATTGGAGTGACAAGAATTGGTTGTTAAATACTATATCTTATTGAATTGTGCAGCCACAGAATTCAACCTGGGTCAAACATGCTCCAGAACACCACAATATTCCCCAAATAAGTACGAAGACGATCCTACAAATATATGTGATCAACACAACCAAATTCAACATGTAATATCCAAAATTGTGGTAGATACCACAATGTAGGAAGCTATTGTCTGAGTCTTTGTGCAGCTGAAAGGGGTCAAGTCTAGACATAATTTTGTCCACAGACTTGGCTATTGAATGCATTGTCTCGTGATTCTTACATGGAGTATGAACCGAATTTTGGAAGGGTAGTTGGCCACAATTTTCAAACTTTCCCACCATCATCAGTAGGCCTAGATATAAAGGGACTATTTCCAGGAAGTAGGTAAAAAAATTCATGAACATTAATGACCTACCGGCGTAATATTAACCCCTATAATCTGAACAGTGTTTACAGAATGATACAAAACATCCTAACATTGTAAAGGTGAATGCTAATTCATGAACTTATTCACCAAATTCCTGGAAATAGTCCCTTGGTTACATGACAGTAGAAAAGTTTGAAAACTGTGACCAACTATCCGTCCTATTTATGGCTATTAGAGGTTCAGTTTGGTTGTGTGGATAACAAATATTTCTAGGATCCTTCACATTTCTATTTTATGAAAATTGTGCTGGTTATTCTGGAGCAGTCTGACCCAAGTGGAAATCTGTGGCAACGCAGTTCAGTTAGGTACTGCATGTCCAAAAAGACAGCATTTGACAACACTTCATGTCATTCTACTTTATACATCACTGTCTTCTTCGAAATAAGTTCCCTCTGACCTGCAATGTCCATTTTTCTGCATCTCTCCTGACAAAAATAACAAGTCAGTCTCATATTTCCGTGTGTATTGGTGGGAGGGGCGATCCATTTTCAACACGTTTTAACAGTTGTTGTTGCAATGAACCTATAATTTTAAAAAAATTCAAAAGAATAAAATTATTCCCCACGATTCTCATATACCACAATGACAGAGGATATCATAAAAATGCGTTCTACTATAGGCCTATCTTCATCTAGAAAACCTCACAGAGATATAATGGGAAGAGCTATGCAGGTCGGTAGGTCCGAAATGTTGCTCTCTTCCACCTGCCGAGCGTACAAATTACGCGAGGGCTCTGTAGCAACTACTGATGACACAATGAAAATAGCAGCGGGCTTGTTGACACTTATTGTCACAACTCGGGGCCAGTAATTATTTGAGGAAATAATATATCACACGTGATTTATGACTAAATCTTTCATATATCGATTAATCCAATAAGTATGGCCTTCATGAAGTTAAGACGAAGCTTGAGGTCAATCAAGAAACTAAGATTTCATCAATTTTTTTTGTCAAAAGGTACCCCCTGAGGTGAAATTTTGGGTAGAAAGAAAAGTTTCGAGTATTTGATCTAAACTTCATTCTAAAGTATTATTTAGGTCACTGATCACGAAACCGAGGTCAGAATTGACATTGACCCCGAAAATGACCTCGAAATTGAGGATCGAACTTTTCTAAAAACATTTCTAGATCTGTGTGTCAACTGTTGGTTTAGTGTAACTATCAGGGAAATTGTCCAATAGAGGGGATGCCAGGGCTAGTGCGTGGAGAAATATAAAAAAACCTCGGTTGCATAGTAACGGAAATATGCACATTACACATTTTAGCTCATTAAATGAAGCCATTCAAGTATTACGTACGCACAATTATTAGACCCCCCTCTCCCCTCGCTACGTACGTGATACGTGAATGTCCCCATGGGTGAAGCTAGGTCAAAGTACAGGTCAAGGTCAAAGTCGAGGTCATAGGTCAATGTACAGGTGACGGGGTCATCACATATCAAACGGTCAAGGTCATCAGCCTATATCTTGTGACCTTCCTACAAGGCTAAACTCTGCATAGAAGAGGAGATGTACAGGTACTCGCATGAGATCATTATTGGTCCCCTGACTGGTCCCCTGCGACAACTGCGTCATTAGTAGTTGCTACAGAGCTCTGACCAAAGATTTTCATAAATTGAGGTTCGTTCAGTATGGTGACGGTTTACTTGTTCAAATGTCCGTCATATACCACTGATCAAGCCAATAAAATGCATAACTCGAATACTCACACACCAATAGCAGCTTGGTTGAGATTTGAAGCCACATCGAAGTTGTGTCGGTTCAACAGTTCAAGAAATCCAACGACCTCCCCCCCCCCCCCCTCACTCACACAAACACACACAAACACACACAGACGCTCTTGAATTGAACACAAGCTGTCAGCTTTCTGGAATAACCTTAATTTGTGCAAATCTTTGCTCGGAGTTCTTTGTACGCTCGGCAGATGGAGATCTACATTTTGACTATAGTAGATCGGTATACAGCGCTAATTTATACATAAAACACATTTTCATGATATCCTCTGTTCTTGGGTGAAAAGGTGGGAAATAGTTTGTCATTTAGAGAGTGATCGTATCAGGGTATTTTCTTTATCTTTGGATTACAATTTCTTAGTATAGCACAGGTTCTAGTGCTGAAAATTGGCCAACTCCCATGCGGGATTCGAACTAGCGGCACCCAACCACTAGCCCTCTTTGTCGGCGATCTAAACCACTCAGCCAACGGGCCTCTAGTGCTGAACATTTTCAGAGCTGTGTGATTACAGTCATCAGAGTTTCAAGACTACCGGTCTATCTTGTGAGAGGCCCGTTGGCCGAGTGGTTTAGATCGGCGACATATGGTGCTGGCGGTTTGGAGCCTTACCCTGATGGTCGCGGGTTCGAATCCCGCATGGGACTGGGTCAATTTTTAACAGTTTGTGCTATACAAAGAGAGTTTAATCCCCAAACAACGAAAATACTGTTAAAACCTATATTAACAACAACAACGACGACGAAGACCCAATGCTGATCAAGTCACTGTGTGGCGATGATGTGATCTGTGTCGTGGCCGCTGCCTCTGTTGTCGATAATGGAGTTGTCGTGTTCTGTGGCGTGGTCAGCTTACCTGGGCCTGACGAGATCTGTGGTGGAGCTGCCGTGGTCGAACCCTGTGCCTCAACTCCGACACAAACAAGCACCACGAATGTCAGCAGCCAGAATATCGCCTGAAAAGAGAGTTGTATCTCGTCAGCTTTGGTCTATGTTAGTACCTCTTCAATTTCTAGCCGACATGCGTAATTGTATCTGCAAACGTTCGTCCGATCTGCATCCCTACCCCCACTGATAGTTGATTCAAACAATTTCAAGGACGGCCGGGGGGAAACAGAATATTTGCAAGCTTTAATAAATTGGGGGAGGCGGTGAGCTGTCTCACCATTGCTGAACAGGAGTAAAGTGATGGCGGTTCAGACAATTATTCCCAAGATTCAATACAATCGAGAATACAGTTTTCAGAAGTATTATAAAGGTTTTCAGCAGAAAGTCAAACCAGATTAGAACCATTGTTCCTCTGAGTTCATATTGTTTCATTCATATTTTCCTTGTATACGCGTGTAGTATAGAAACAATAAATCTCTTTGTTGAGGTAAGAAATGTGGTGGAAATGTTAAGGTCACTTCCGTTTCGAGGTCAGTCCCGTTTCGTTGTCACTTCCGGTTCGTGATCCGGGGGTGCGCCTGGGCGAGTTTGGGCGATAAATGGGCCATACCTGACCCCAATATAGACGCAGTGTCATCTTGAAGCGCTAGTGGTGAATATTACAAATGGGGTGGTTTTCACCGGAAGTGACGTCTTGTTGCGATTGCGCAGTCGAGGAGTACTACAGAAAGATGGCGTTTGGGTTGCGCTGGGAATGAGATGAGAATAGGGTGAGTTGACCTTGTACCTCCGACCTTCGAATGTACCCATTGTATCTTAGAGAGTCCAATTTCGGTCACGTGACTGGCTGGCTGGATGGAAAGATTTGATTTCATGGTTCTCGTAAAAAAATACGGTTGCGAGAAAAAGAAATTTACACCCATGTGGTGTACATACTAGGTCGTGAAGATTGGGGAGCGCTGGTTGAGATCGGTAACGCGAATGGCGGGTGAATGGAAAAATCTAATTCCTGAAACCCAGGAAAAAGGACATGATGCCAGAAATGGCGGACTTTACACCCATGTACTTCTTGTACAAGGGTGGAAATGGGCATATGCTGTAACCTAACGGTAGATTAAGACGGGGGTATACGCATGCGCAGTAGAGAAATATATTTGGTATGGACAACACATTTTTGGTATTGGTGGTGGTGGTGCTGCTGCTAGTGTTGCTGGTGGTGCGACCTGTACATAGAAGTAGGTGTCGTTGGGGATGGTGGTGCTGATGGTGGTGTGATCGGTACATATACGGGTTCATATATGTATATCATCAGTCCATTTCTAACGTCCAAGTAATCCACACGTCGAATACGCGTTATTCTGTCAGAGAACCTCTCGTCGCGATAGTACACTCAAACACCTTCATTATACATTGCCGGTCAGCAGCCAGACGGGGTAACCTTACTCCGCGGTGTAAAGGGTTACCCCGCGGTGGGAAGTAAACCTTCACACCGCGGAGTATACATTTCCACCACGGTTTAAAGATGTCCACATTTCTGCTCCTTTCCTCGCCAAAATAATAACTAAATCCGTGAGTATGTTGGGGGGGGGGGGCAATTTGCGACACGGTTTTAGCGTTGGTGTGGCAATGCAAAGAAGTAGACGCACTTTACTAATCAAGTCACTGTGCACTCCCAGCATGTACAACAGAGGCGGAAACCGCAACAGAGAGATCGACAACGCCACAGACCACGACAGCCTCACTATCAACTATTTCCCACCTTTTCATACAAGGACAGAGGATATCATGAAAATCCGTTATATGTATAAATTAGCGATCTATACCGATCTGCATACGTCTTCCCACTATGCTTCTATATCTATATCTGTGGTGTTCAGTTTTACTCAAGTGGAATTCTGTGGCTACACAGGTCAATGAGATATAGTATTTGACAACCACTCCAGTTTATCATCAATGGTTTCCTCACTATCAGATATGTCTGTCCTGCAATTCCCTTGCTTCTGCTCCTTTCCTGGTCAAACAACAACTCAATCTCTGCGTGTGACTGTGTGTGAGGGGGGGGGGGGGGGCAATGCACCTTCACAACAACAACGATGAAGAAGACAACACACTATACCGATCAAGTCGATGTGCACACAAAGGCTGCCACCACAACAGAGGCACTGACAACGCCACAGAAAACGACAGCCTCACTATCGACAACAGAGGATGCGACCGCGGCACAGAACACGACAACCCCACACATTGACTTGATCGGCAGTGGGTGTCTTTCTCGTCGTTGTTGTTGTTAATATATTTATTTTTCTCTAACAGAATAAAACTATTTCCCGCCTTTTCATACAAGGACAGAGGATATCATGTAGATTCGCTTTATCTTTAGTTTAGCGATATATATCGATCTGCATAACCCTTCCCATTATATCTCTATCTATAACGTCTTCGCAGATAAAGATAGAAATACTCGCAAACATATGGCTCGGGCAGTTTGGATGACATTTTGAAGAAATCGGCATGAATTCATCTTCTATTCGTATGTATTGTTATGCCTCCCAGCAGCCAACTATCTCTGTCTTCTGTTCCGGGCGGTCATGTGACATATGACATAGTAGGAACAAGCAATGTGGATGAGCAAATAACTAGTCACGTGACAGCCGGCACTGGAAGATGGCTGCTGGAATGTTGGGCAAATGCATACGAATTGAACATGAATCCCGATTTCGCAGAAATCTCATCCAAAATGCTCGAGCTATAGGTTTTTGAATATCCGTATATGGAACTTGAGTATATTGATACATGTTATTGGCTTGATCAGTGACAAAAGATGGACATTTGGAGCAGAAAGTTTTCAGCATTCTGATCGAACCTCAATTTGTGTAAATCTTTGGTGGAATCTCTGGCGTACTTTGTACTCTCAGCAGATGGTTTTCGGAGCTAGTAAATCGATATAAATCGCTCATGTATACATATAACACATTTCAATGATATCTTCTTGTATGAAAAGTTGGGAATTAGTTTTAATCTTTTAGAAAACAACAACAACGACGACGAAGACACCCACTGCAGATCAAGTAACTGTGTGGGGGCGCTTTGGTCTGTGCCCTTGTCGAAGCTTCTGTTGTTGATAGCTGAGTTATGTTCCTCGGCGTGGTCAGACTACCTGATGTCAATGATGGGGCTGCCGTGGTCGCACCTACGGCTGTCGTGGTCGAACCTGGGACTGTCGTTGTCGTATCTGAGACTGCCGTGGTCGCATCTATGGATGCCGTGGTAGTATCTGGGGATGCCGTGGTCGTATCTGGCGGTGGGGTGGTCGTACCTGGGAGAGCCGAGGTTGCATCTGGGACTGCCGTGGTCGCATCAGAGACTGCCATGGTCGTATCTGGGACTGCCGTGGTCGAATCTGGGACTGCCATGGTCGTATCTGGGACTGCCGTGGTCGCATCTGAGACTGCCATGGTCGTATCTGGGGCTGCCGTGGTGGCATCTTGAACTACCGTGGCCTTATTCGGGATTGCCGTGGTCGTATCTGGGGCTGCCGTGATGTTATCCGGGGCTGCCTTGGTCGTATCTGGGGCTGCCGTGCTCGTATCTGGGACTGCCGTGATCGTATCTGGGGGTGCCTTGGTCGTATCTGGGACTGCCGTGGTCGCATCTGGGACAGCCTTAGTTGCTCCTGAAGCTGCTCTTGTCGTATCTGGGGCTGCCGTGGTCGTGTTTAAGGCTGCCGTAGTCGTATCTGGAGGTGCCATGGTCGCATCTGGGACTGCCGTGGTCGTATCTGGGACTGTCGTGGTCGTATCTGGGACTGCCGTGCTCGTATCTGGGACTGCCGTTGTCGCATCTGGGGCTACCGTGGTCGTATCTGGGACTGTCTTGGTCGTATCCGGGACCACCGTTGTCGTATATGGGACTGCCGTTGTCGCATCTTGGGCTACCGTGGTCGAATCTGGGACTGTCTTGCTCGTATCCGGGGCCACCGTTGTCGTATGTGGGTCTGCCGTGGTCGTCTCTGGGGCGACGGTGGTCGTATTGTGGGCTGCCGTGAGGTTATCTGGGGCTGGCGTGGTCGAGTCTGGGACTGCCGTGAGCGTGTCTGGGATTACGATGGTCGAATCTGTGACTGCTGTGGTCGTATCTGGGGGTGCCGTAGTCGTATCTGGGACTGCCGAGCTCGTATCTGGGACTGACGTTGTCGCATCTGGGGCTACCGTGGTCGTATCTGGGATTGTCTTGGTCGTATCCGGGACCACCATTGTCGTATCTGGGTCTGCCGTGGTCGTATCTGGGGCGGCCGTGGTCGTATTTTGGGCTGCCGTGAGGTTATCTGGTGCTGGCGTGGTCGAATCTGAGACTGCCGTGAGCGTATCTGGGATTACCATGGTCGAATCTGAGACAGCCATGGTCGTATCTGGGACTGCCGTGATCGTATCTGGGGCTGCCGTGATGTTATCCGGGGCTGTCGTGGTCCTATCTGGGGCTGCCGTGGTCGTATCTGGGACTGCCCTGGTTGTATCTGGGGGTGCCGTGGTCGTATCTGGGACTGCCGTGGTCGAATCTGTGACTGTCGCGGTCGTATCTGGGGTTGCCGTGGTCGTATCTGGGACTGCCTTAGTTGCTCCTGGAGCTGCTCTTATCGTATCTGGGGCTGCCGTGGTCGTGTTTAAGGTTGCCGTAGTCGTAGCTGGAGGTGTCTTGGTCGTATCTGGGACTGCCGTAGTTGTATCTGGAGCTGCCCTTGTCGTATCTGGGACTGTCGTGGTCGCATCTGGGACTGCCGTGGTCGTATCTGTGACTGTCCTGGTCGTATCTTGGACTGCAGTGGTCGTATCTGAGACTGCCGTTGTCGTATCTGGGGCTTTCGTGGTCGGATCTGGGACAGCCGTGGTCGCATCTGGGACTGCCTTGCTCGTATCTGGGACTACCGTGATCGTGTTTAAGGTTGCCGTAGTCGTATCTGGAGGTGCCTTGGTCGTATCTGGGACTGCCGTAGTTGTATCTGGAGCTGCCCTTGTCGTATCTGGGACTGCCGTGGTCATATCTGGGACTGTCGTGGTCGGATCTGGGACTGCCGTGGTCGCATCTGGGACTGCCTTGCTCGTATCTGGGACTGCCGTGGTCGCATCTGGGACTGCCGTGGTCATATCTGGGGCTGTCGTGATCGAGTTTGGTGCTGGCTTGGTCGTAGCTCGGACTGCCTTGGTCGTATCTGAGTCTGCTGTTATCGTATCTGGGACTGCCGTGGTCGTAACTGGGGCTGCCATGGTCGTAACTGGGGCTGCAGTGGTCGTTTTGGGGGCTGCCGTGGTCGTATCTGGGGCTGCCGTTGTCCTATCGGGGGCTGCCGGGGTCGTATCTGGGACTGCCGTGGTTCTATCTTTGACTACCGTGGTCG
>JAVTVY010006775.1:0-37738 GCA_036873755.1 Hanleya hanleyi
TCCTCGAAGGACAAGCCAACACGAGGTTTTGTTTTCATCCGACCGAACAACCCCCTCTCATTTTGCACATGGGCTTACTACTTCTGCATAAGATCCCACACATTGGTCCAACTTACGAAACGTCCTGCCAAAAATCTTTAACATTACGCTCGTATCTTACTGTCAGCGTGCAATATGTATCGCTAAATTCAAAATTATAATCGTCTCTCTTGTCGTAAGTTCAATGAGTGAGAAGCCCGGATCCATTTTTACTGAGATCGACGTCTAAATATGATGTGCCATTAGGCTATCTGTTGTCTGCTTCAAATCTAATGAAGGTGGGTATATTTCCGTCACTGATTCATTTATATAATAAACTTTGAACCTGATGACATCGACATTCCATGAATGATATTCGTGACAACATGGCAGAAAATAGTGTGGAAGAGACAACTGTGTGCTTTGGACGAAATAGCAGACTATCGCTAACACGGTTATTGATTCATCATGGTCATTGTGAGTACACAATTGGTGAAGGAAACAGGTGTGATCTGGGATCTAACTTTTCACCATAAAAGCAAATGTTGGACTAACCATGTCAGGATTAAGAGAGAGAGAGAGAGAGAGAGAATCAATGTTTATCGTCGCGTTCAGCAATATTTCAGTTATATAGCGACAGAATAAAGAGGATCCCATCTAACTTGATCATGGGATAAAAAATGTCCACTCGAGATAAGGAACAGTCATCCAACTGAGCGGAGCAAAACTGAGATGTTTTTTTCCTTCTCTCGAGTAGGAACTTTCAACCCATGATCTAGTTATAGAATTTTGTTTTCCAATATAATAAAACTGAATATAAAATTAAAAAATAAACCCGGAGCTCCCAGCACAGACTACCGGAAGATAATGGGCATTGATATCAAACGATCCACATCACAGTTACATCAGATTTCGAACAAGAACTATAAACGGCAATATTTAAGAGAATTTAACAGCTGATAATAAAATGTTGTGTTGAATGACAAAGCTTTAAATAGGTAAATGGCCAGTGGTGAAAACAGTGGCTATATCACATCGTGCGATCATACGGAGTCCATGCAGCAGTTTCCTCAGAAGAGTGAAGTTAAAATATATTGTACCTCCTGTCATTGTACAGCCAATGGTCATTGCACAGCCACTGAACGGCGAGCCGACAGCAGATTAAGATGTGAGATGTTCTGTGGTTGAGACACTTCCGACTGACGCCCGACAAATACTTCATATCAGAATCAGTCTCGTCGAACAAAATGAGAAATAATCCGTTGTCAGGTTGAGAAAAGGTGATGTACAATGAGCGCGCAGCCTATTGGGTACAAGTTTAAAACCTCAATTTACCGACCGGTATAGATTTCGTGTACTCTTCTTGACAACTGTCTCATACGCGCTAAGAACGCCAATAAATAATAAATTTTGCCTATGGGTGTTCTACTGTCACTCAGCGATGTCAGTATGTTGTCTCTGCATTGCTATTAACGAGGGAGGAAAACACAGATTGGGTACGGCTACACAGATAGGTTACATAGTGAAATCATATCTACACATCTATATCTGAAACCGCAGAGCTTAATGTTACTGTTCCCGGTCCCAGTTACTTTTGCTCACGCATCACAATTTTGCTTAATTAAGCTACAATGAATCTCTTCCATGCATACAATCTATACATTTTCAGAAAGTTCTTTATTCAGAGAATTTATTATTTTTTTATGAACTTCTGTTTTGCTGTTGTCCCAAGTGATTTATATTACGATATATGGCATTGTTTCGGATATTATGGTCTTCAAAAGACGCGCTAATGACTCTTACAGTTTTCATCAGACAAACTTGATTTTTTTTTAATAATAAAATTTACTATTTGAATAAAAAAAAAAACGGTGCCACAGTTTTTTTAGTTATGCCCTAGGAGTTATGTTATCAGCGTGCAAAGTTGAAGAATTCGCGTTATTAATTTTTTCAATTCTTTAACTTTGCCCGCTGATAAAATAACTCCTAGGGCATAACTAAAAAAAACTTATATTTTTGGTGTTAATGCTGTTATATGAAACATGGAATAGGTCAAGTTGCCACATGAACAGGTACAATAAAAGCGTGCCTGAGATACAACACATATCACGAATCGTTAGATTCTTGGTATGTGCTTTAGAATAGGTTAACGAGAAGACTATAATGTGAAGTCATGTGGCTCTGTCAGTATGTCAGCACCTCTTCCCACTTCCCTTATATGTGTTGTAATTTTTACCTGTATATGGCGAGATTCTGCTGGTGGACGTTTCGTCCCCGAGGCCCGCCTCTGTACAGACCTTTTGGATATTATGGTCTTCAAAAGACGCGCTAATGACTCTTACAGTTTTCATCAGACAAACTTGATTTTTTTTTAATAATAAAATTTACTATTTGAATAAAAAAAAAAACGGTGCCACAGTTTTTTTAGTTATGCCCTAGGAGTTATGTTATCAGCGTGCAAAGTTGAAGAATTCGCGTTATTAATTTTTTCAATTCTTTAACTTTGCCCGCTGATAAAATAACTCCTAGGGCATAACTAAAAAAAACTTATATTTTTGGTGTTAATGCTGTTATATGAAACATGGAATAGGTCAAGTTGCCACATGAACAGGTACAATAAAAGCGTGCCTGAGATACAACACATATCACGAATCGTTAGATTCTTGGTATGTGCTTTAGAATAGGTTAACGAGAAGACTGTACTTTGAAGTCTTGTGGCTCTGTTAGTATGTCGGCACCTCTTCCCACTTCCCCACTCTAAGCTCAGAAGGTGTAGAAAAGGTGCAAAAAAGGTGTAAATCAAACGTTTACACCTTCTGGGTTCATGTTTACACCTTTAGGGGGTGTAAATAAGGTGTAGGAAAGGTGCAAATGTATGAAGATTGATTCTAACCCCGATTTTACACCCGTAAAGGTGTAAATTTATTAAAGGTGTTAAAAAGGTGTAAATATTTAATTTTCCATACACATTTGGAACTTAATTTTTATGTTGAGGAAATGTATTTCCTTGTCATGCTTACGATAAACCATCAAAATTTTCAAGCACCCCAACTTTCTACACAATATTAAATCAATGGATCTAACAATTTGACCAGTGTCCCTAACATTTGAGCAAAAATTCAACGGAAATATTATAAAAAAACGAGCTGCAGACCATAAGATTCAATCCCCCAGTCGATTTTACGAGGGAGTGAAAATTAAACAGGCGACCTAGTGTTCTCACTCAAGGTTGAGTCCAAGACTACAGGGCGCGGAGAGGGGGGGGGTGGGGGGTGGCGTTCTGGGAATTTGAATATCAAGTATATAAAAAACACGTTGTTTGTCGACCAATGTAAGAAGTTATCAGATCGATATCTACAGTTCTGATAACTGCTTGGCTATCAGATAAAGTGATTTTCAACTTCATTTCAATGGGGGATTTGCACAATAAGCAGTGAATACAACGGAAGCTGTACAAATTATAGGCCATGATTGACCCACTGAGACAGGAAGGTGTGAAATGGACTAAACGGTTCGAAGTGATAATCATGACAGCTTGTTGTGCATGTTACTCATTAACAATTGTGCGATTATCGTCACAAATTATTACTTGATAAAGTAATGGTTATACCATCCTGTCCGGAAACGACTCCTTTTAACACACCATAATCATAATCCGCGGCCTGCCATTATCTCATATCTCTTTGACGCTAACGCAAAGGTTTGGTTAAACTATACATATCGGTGATGATTCTATTGCTCAATTAGTTATTGAGTTCATTCTGCCAATGCCTAACAATATATGCATCGCTTCTATTGTTCATGAATTTGTAAATAAGCATGGCTTCGCTTCTCATGTTGTCCACCATTTCCAATATAAGCCGACGCGATATTACTTCAAAACAAACTTCCATTACGATAAATTGCACACAGCCGTTTTTCACGTCGCTCGTTCTATGCATCGAAGTGGACTTTTTGCGAGATGGCGACTTGCCTGCTGTTGATCGGTGAAAACCGAAAGAAAATCGCTTGACCTTTTGCAACTCCCAGCCTGTCGGACCTTAAAGATCACATTTCACAGAATGCTACCTTAGCTGATCTAATTGGCATTAACGACGTAACCCTCCAGGTAAATATGTCATATTTTTTAATATTTGTACAATATAATTGCCCCTGTGAACCCAGGTCGGAGAAGGGAGACACATGTAAACAGGTATTTAGAGGGTGAAGAAAATGTTACATCTTACAGATAATTTATACCGGAGAATATATTTTTTATACTGTCGGAATCAGTTATCGAAACATAGTTTCAACTGAGCTAAACTTGTGACTCGATTGAGTATTTTCTTTTGCTCACGGTGTTTCATTCACCTTCTGTCAACAGAACAGAACAAGCTCGAAACTTTGTCGAATTAACATACATGCGAAAAATACGGTGCTATGATAACACACACTTTTGCCAAATTTGATTAATATAATCTGCTCAGACAGATTGTTTGACCCTTAATAATATAGACGCTTAAAAATATAGAAATTCTATTTGAATGTCATCAATAGAAGGCCCCAAAATGAGATAGAAACGAGTCCGACCTTGTTAGCCTGGTGCCCCGATTATGTAAGTGCTTGTTACCTATACCATTGTGTTCGGGAACCAGGTTATAAATGATACTAGTCAATGCGCATGCGTACAAGGATCACGTGGGAGAAAATGGAGGGCGGTTTGATTTTCTTCGGGTAAGTCTTGTGTCACAAACTTTGCGAAATCGTGACGATTTAACCCACTATATTCGCACATATTTGTTAATATTATCGTCGTTAGATAGGAGTGCAACTACCTCGAACACGTCACTGTTGGAAATGTGCTCCAAAATGCTCAGCTCACATAAAAAGTGAGTTCATTTGCCTGAATGCGAATCCAATATGGCGGCATAAATTTATTCAAGGATAGCTTTGCTCAGTTTAATGCAGTATACTTATAGTGAATTTTGGTACACAGTGTAATAGGAATAGTTAATAACGCCCAGTGGAACACTTGGATCACCATGGAACGATATGCTTGGGATATTTTGAGGTACTATTTACCCTTATACATATAATTGTATTAATATGAAAGCGGAATTATATGATGTTTAGAACAACATGCAGGCTTCAAAACCTTACCGCTATATATACCGACCTGGCCATATCGGTACTCCCTGGGACGTACCTGGTGGGATTCCTATACATAATGCGAGGGATTATAGGGCTCATGTCATACACAGTTTGATATCTGACCCGAGGGGCCGATTTGTCGGGGCCAGGTGAGATAATAGCGGAACGTAAGCTTGGATATTTTTTGAGAATGCCTCTGTGAGTTCGGTAGGTCCGCCTCTCGGATCATGAGCTTTGATATCCCCTGAAGAACCCCTAGGAGACAACTCCTTTACTGTTAAGGACAAGGCTTGTGTTTTGGTAGTGATTAAATATTGATTTTTCGGACACTTGGGGAAAATACAATACAGTAATACAGTCGGCACTGGACAGGCAGCTCATATCAGACGAATGATTTAATGAAGTTACTGACGTGAAATATAGTTCAATCTTTTAGAAATATTATCGATGTATTATGTATGTATTATTGTGTCCTCCAATATTTTGACAAAAGGTCTAGAACCATCGCAAAAAGAATGTGAAAATTACTTCTCTTGTCCTTTTTTTATTTAATTGTTCAGTCGCGAACAGTCTCCGTCTGGGTTAACTACGGGGAGTAGTCGTATATATTTATTAACACCGCCCATATAACCGGACCCTGGCGAGGCTAGACGATCGACCGTGCGTCTTTATAATCCGATTAGCCTAATTCAGTCTACCGTTTACAGCAGGCAAAACATACATTTACTCTTTGTTTCTGTGTATATTTCCAGTTAATAAAAATGTAACTTTAATGCATAAAGTGATAAGTATCATTTACATTGTGAGATTGACATTTCAAAACATAAATTTACTCTTTGTTTCTGTGTATATTTCCAGTTAATAAAAATGGAACTTTAATGTATAAGACGATAAGAAATATAATGATTATCTAATTATTAAAGCCATTCGTGGTTAAAAAAACTTTTTGGTCAGATATTGGAAGATGATACACAAATTCATAAAGAGCCTTCTAAAACTGAATGGGTTTCTAACAACATAATACTAATTGGATTTGTTTTCTTCTGTTTCCAGTTATTAAGAGACTTTGACACACTTGTGGGGAAGGACATTGATAAAGAGTTCCTTAATTGGAAGCATGAAGAAATACACGTCAGCAGTGTTCAACGTATTGGCTTCAAAACAACAACAGGAGGATTTAAGGACGCTGAAGGAAAATCCGTCATTGGAAGAAGATGATAAAGTGTGAGTATTTTGCAAACCTGCAAAAATGCAGTAATCTATTGATCGGCATGATTTTCACTTGGATGGGCAGGACATAATGCAGATTAAGTTTGACATGAATTATTTAGAAGGTATATATATTATGAATCGACCAACCAGTTCGTAGATGTTGGAATACTGGACAAACAATTGTTTGCCAAATAAAAATACCACTTTCTTACACATTTTATCCCTGAATGGGTTGTTTATTGTAATTTAAATCAATTCAATTCAATTCAACCATTGAATGCAAAAGAAATGATGGGGGCGGAGAGGCTGGATGGAACTGTCAAGATGTATTTTTCATCATTTAATTTAATATGGATTCTTTTTCTCATACAGATCAACTGGCCATTGCCGTGGTGCCAGTCATTGTGGGCCATTTCAAGGAAGACCTAACCATGCTGATCCAAAAAGAAGTAAGTGAATAATTCTTCACGAGTGTAATCGATATAGTTCCTGATGCTAATCACATAGATCTAACATACAACGTCGATGAGTATACAAGTAAGAACTTTAGGGTATTGAAGGCGGAAACTGCATTTCTTCTCTTTTCTCCTATATTACTTGTATGAATATATATAACTTAGTAATGAGCGATGCTGGTTCGAATTGGAATTTGGCCTGGTTTGATATTTCTTAAACCTGTCTAGCGTACAAACTGACACCTACCTGTACACACGATATGATTTATTACTACATCCGCAGGCAGAATAAAAGGTTTTGTGACATTCAACGTATAATTCAGAAGACTCAATGGTCATGATGGTAAAAGATTATGATTGAACAATACTACCAATCCCATATGCTTATATATCTTTTATGTTACTTTCAGGTAACTCCAGGACACCAATTATTGTCCACCAGGGTTCCAATATGGAGACCGCGGATACCATCTCTGTCTATGTGGGGAAGCAGAAGCGTTTGGATACGACAGATCTCCTGCTGGAATTGAAATGCCTGCTCGTCGCATAGTGGTTTTTTAATATACGCTACAACGTGAAAGTTATAAACAACTCCTTGACATAACTCGAACTGCCTTTTCTGAAGTTGTCCTATACACGGCCAAGACCTACCGCTACCAGGACGGTGACAAAGTTACAGGAGCAGTAAGAGCTACTTCTCACTTACAGAAAAACATTCTTGAACCATGACTCTTTATCATACTTATGTAAGTGTTTCATTAACTTTTAAAGTGGGTGGCAATTCACCAAAGTAGCAGGCAATTCTTATGGCATTTAACATTGAGTAATACAGACAACTGAGCAAAGTAGGTGGCTGCCCTGTTGAAAGTAGTCCCAAAAATTGTCGCCTTCTAATAAAACCCGTTATGAACATTCGGACACATATTAATGTGTATATTTTACTGCTTGTCCCCCCCCCCCATAACTCCCAATCCAGTGCCATTGCCCTTTTTGTTACCTGTTAAACCCTACTCTCTGAGAGTTTTTGATTTTCGGTCTCAGAGGCCAGGACACCCCAGCAGGTTATGTACAAAAGCATTCCATGACAGTTATCCTCACTCCACTCCACCCTCCCCCCCCCCAAACAACTCCCCCACCCAGTGTCATTGCCATTTTTGTTACCTGTAATACCCTACTCTCAAAGTTTTCTATTTTCGGTCACAGACTGTAGGCGGGTGAAAGTTGGAGGCATAAGTGACATGAACATAACGTGCTCAATTTAGTGTGGGTTGGGATGCTTGTATTTTTAATCGTTTGAACTTTGTGCTTTCAGGGATTGAGAGTGAACTATGATATAAGGGAGGGCTAACATGAAAAGACCAATGTAAATGTGCTTTTTGTGATTTCCTTAATAAAATATATCATACATATATTTTGTGTTAATGTTGTTATTGTGTACCTCGAACAAGAGCCATTACTGGGTGGTACGAACACCACTAATTCTCACTAAAAAGGTGCAAATTAACACCTTTTGAAGGTGTAATTCTCACGAAATGGGTGTGTTTTAACACCCCTGGAAGATGGAATCATCCCCAGAAGGTGTATTTTAGCACCTCTATAAGGTTTAAATGCGGCCAAAAGGTGTAAATAAACACCCAAGAGGGTGTAATCTCAGTCAAAAGGTGTAATTCTTAATAATAAGGTGTGATTTAACACCCCTGGAAGATGGAATGATCACCAGAAGGTGTATTTTAGCACCCCTAGATGATTCAAATTTGACTAAAAGGTGTGAATGAACACCCAAAGAAGGTGTAATTGTGTTGAAAAGGTGTAAATTAACACCACTGAAAGGTTTAGTGTGGTCAAAAGGTGTAAATAAACACCGCTGGGTTCCCCCAAAATATGCTTATAAATTTGTCTGGAAGGTGCAAATTTTATTCAGAAGGTGTGAATGAACACCCATGGAAGGTGTAATGTGAGCAAAAAAGGTGTAACTTAACACCTTTTCACGAAGGTGTAAATTTACACCTTTCGGAGAGGGTGTTAATTCACACCCAAAAGGGTGTTAGCCCTGGGACAAGCCATTTACACCCCGTAGAGGTGTAATTTACACCTTCTGGGCTAAGTGTGATATATGCGTTGCAGTTTGGATATGGACGACGTCTGAATACTGAATGACGGACCAGACGCTTGTAATTTATTAGTAAACAAATATCATCGAAGGCTGAGCTGAAATATAAGTAGTCGTGCCTAGACTTCTATCCACATAAATAGTTATAACAATAACAGGTGACTTGGCTCCAGGTTTATCTTAATATCGCAGAAAAATGGCTTGGTAACTTAACCAACCTCCAGGGCCTCATATCAACTCGGAATCGCTTTACTAAGCTTTGAATGGTATATATCTACCACAGATAACATCAAGAGCCACGGACACTTCTCCATTTATATCGATCACTTGTTCATTCCAAACTTGATTATGGCTCTATTGTTTACAACGATGCAAGCAAGTCAAACTTGGCAAAGCTAGATCTTATTCTCCATCAAGGACTAAGATTTTGCCTTGGGGCGTTCAGAACATCCCCTAAAGAAAGCTTATATGTCGAAGCAGATGAATTTAGAACTTCGAAGAATTAAACTATCACTGCAATATATCACAAAATTGCGATAAAATAAATCGAATCTTGCATATAACTGTGTTTTCAAACCTCAGTTCGTGGATCTTTATTTGAAGAAACCCTCCATTATTTCACCACTTGGAATTGGTATGAAACCACACATTGTAGCAACTGGTATTAAGCTTAGTCAAATATTACCTAACAAGCTCTTACCAATCCCACCATGGCAGTTAGCTCAACCAGAAGTAGATATTTCTCTAACGAAATATAAAAAAGCAGACACGAGCCAGCTCTTGTATACACAAGAATTTGGTCTACTGAGAGAGAAATACAGATCGCATCTGGCTATTTATACAGATGGTTCTAAAGATGGCGAGAGAGTAGCATGTGCTATTATCTTTAGTTCCAAAACTAAAACCTGCCGACTGCCAGGTAAAAGTTCGATATTCACTGCAAAAGCAAAGGCTATATTGTCGGCTTTAGAAGGTACTGGTTTCACTAAAAGGAAAAAATATGTCATATTCTCAGATTCACTGTCATGCCCCCAAGCGATTAAAAGTGGAACTTCGACGCATCCCACTATCTTGAGTATTCTACAACTACATGACTGTAGATTTGATCAACAGATTGATATTGTGTTCTGTTGGTTGCCTAGTCACGTTGGTATCAAAGGTAATACTGAGGCTGATAGGATGGCTAAGGTAGCCCCAGATGATGAGATTGGTCCTGTTGGAATCCCATATAGCGATTTCAGGTCCTCTATCTGTACTTATGTGAGACGGCTGTTTCAATCTTTATGGGATGCTGTGAATAATAACAAACTTCATGAGTTCAAAAAAACTGTAGGCTATACTCATCTGAACAGCCAGAAACGTTTCGATCAAACCATGATTAGGCGATGTAGAATCGGTCATACACGATTAACTCACGAACATTTACTAAAAAAATAGCCAGCCCCAAGATGTGTTCCATGCCACGAAGATCTCACGGTGAAACATATTCTTATCGAATGCACAGATTTTAAGATTGTAAGAGATGCTTTTTATCGAGCGACTACTTTGGAAGATCTTTTTTAGTCGGGTGAGGAAGGATTGAATCTTGGGTTATTTGAGAGAAATCGGGCTGTTACATAAGTGTTAATGTGTGTATGATTTAATGCGTTGGATTACTAAGTTAGTGACTTGAGTACTTAGAATTTTGTTTGATCGTCGCTATATAGCTGAAATATTGCTGAACGCGACATTAAACCTTAATTCTCTCTCTGTCTCTCAAGAGCCACGGATATAGGCTAGAAGAACTTTCGTCCAGTTTTAGTGAAAGTCCAGGGGTCGGGTAGATTATACCGATACTGTTCAACACAAAACAATGGAATAATGTAGCAACTAAATAAAAGTACCAGTTCCGTCATCCAGTAACCAATGGTCGTTCACAAAGAATCTCAGCATCCAATCAGAAAACAGTAATCAGACAAACTATCGTATTAGTACCGAAACACTAAGTATGCATAGAATGTAAGTAAAAGGTTTCTAAAAGAGATTAGCAATTTCGAGTTTTGCCGCCAGACATCGTACAGTTCTTATCGGCAATCCGTATAACTGACAAATATTATATTTTTCTCTAATGAAAATTTAAATCCATTGACGTCGTGATATTAGCCCCAGGGATGGCGTTATTTTAAATTGAGGATAAATAGAACTTTGAAACTTGAAACCGTTTCTCAACCAATCTAGACAGGATGTCTGGTGCCATATGAAAAGACAGAGGCCTAATTATCCAATCCCACAAAAGATACACGGCGATCGGATAAACATATAGTCCCCGATGTAATTTCGTTATTTTCAGTTTTCTGACATGCAGTACATTATATTGCGATCAACTTTAACTGTCAAGAAGGATTGAGGTCATTGATAAGCGCCCCACGCTATTGCCATCGCTCTGGCCAAATCCAGAGAATTCATATGTTCCGGCCCAATCTTCGAAATTTCCAAGAGACTGACGCAAAAGTGAGGGCAGAGAGTCATAGTCTGAATGTAGAGGATGTAGAAATCTATAGTGAGATTGTATTTTCGGAGATTTCAGATGAGTGGAAGTGCAAAAATGATAGACAATTATCTAGAGATTCTTTACCTTTGAATACTGCGCAGTGTGCATGTTGAGCGCAGAGGTGTCGATTGGTTAGTCAGGTACGAAGTACAGACAGAAAAAATGGAGGTTCGCCGATTGTACGTTAATGTAACGGCAACACAGTGAGTGGTCTGGCCACGTTTAGGATGATCACCATAACGGATTCTCAAAGTACCAAAACGCCTATTGTTTGTATATTAAGGGGCTAGTTTACCAGAAAATCCGAGTAACAAAATTTTCACACCTCTTGTCAGCCTCCAGACGATTTCTGCCCAATGGTATGGCAATCAACATTCAATGTAGACACGAGGAAGATATTGCAAGAAGTAAAATGAAAAAAAAATCAACAACTCAAATTTACATTTAATTTGTACATTATTTCAGTCAATTGATCTTAGCCAAGTTAGAAATGCATAACATCATACGGATCTAGTGTCAATCAATAATAGTAGAAATTGACCTGCTGTGTTTGCAACTAAGATTCTCGTTGTTCCGTAAGGAGAATATACAGTACATACTTCAATAGTGATTTTGTTCCAATATTCTGCATTCATGTGATACGTATTTACGTGTTTGCTACACAATGTGAAATGTCGATTCTTGGCCACCATATAAATGCATAAATTTCGACTTTTCATTTACCAATTTTATGTAAATCTGCGTGCATGCAACCTTGATATTGTGTGTTTTGACAAAACTATTTCCGAAATACTACTTCATGACCCTTTAGGTCGGTTATTGTAAACACAACTATTTGTGAGAAACAGTTATGTAATTTCAAATTTATACAGGATAACATAGAAACTGCTTGTGTAAGGGTAATGAATTAACCTTGGTTTTGACGACTGAATTTATGTAATGCGACAGATTCGTGATGTCATAATTGCACCGAATTTATAAGGACATTTATGTTGGGTTAACTTGACATTGTAACGTATAGCATTGTATATAATGGAATGAGCGGCACATACAGGTAGGCCAGTACCACCAGGTCTCACTGAAGGTCAATACCATCGGGTCTGACAGAGGCTAATATCATGTCTCCAATGATAGATGTTACTATCTCTAGTTCTGAACAAGACCGTTTACAAAATGGTCTGATGTTAATGAAGTTGTGTTAGTCTGCCTGCCAGATGCTGCCGATCATTCCTAAGTTAGGTGGAATGAATTTACAATAAATCGGCTTAATATTCAACAGACATGAACTTCGTTTTTGTTGTATCCTGTCTCATTTAAAGAGGCTATCAAGTCTTCGAGAAATCTCAGAAGCCGGACCTTGGAATCTATCATTGTACAGGTTTTATGGAGGCCATCATCTGAGTCTGAGACGACTTCGCGTTACAACATCTTAAGATCACGCGCACAAGCCCTTGTCGTCTTGAAGACCGAAAATTTCATAACAAGATCTTATAATGTAATATACTTCCGTCTATCCATATATTCGTTTACATCTGTTAACTTTGCGATATATGCACTTCCACAGTTTTTGGTTGGTAGCAAACATTGGAACATACGTTATCAAGCTCAAGAATTACACCAGACGGTTCACACCTGCCATCAGCCACAGTTATGTAACCCAATAGCAAAGAGGATTTCACAGTCTAGATCCTTACTTGTATATATACCAATCAACTTTATTTATAGAAGACAATATGATATAGCTTAACCTAGTTTGAATAATTGAACTGATGATGCCATATTAAGGGTTGGAATGTCATTTTCAGATTGGCCCAACATAACTCAATCAAGGTGTCCATGGTTAAAATTACATGTAGTACCACTCACGATCTAATACGATAGTCTCTGGTTTGCACCACAGTGGATTGGTCATGTTTTTTCTTGGATCAGAAGTGATGGATTTCACGTCTAATCGAGTTCCCAGCAAGCTTTTTACTGGGACAACGTCAAATGAATATCCTAAAATACAACGACATTTCGAAGTTCAGGAGTTCTACTTCTTGTTTACCATTATCTTCATCGTCCTATGCAAACCACTTGTGAAAGGTTTACGCGTGACTCACACTTAGATTTACCATTTAAAAGCTACTCACGAAGCTCAGCGAGCGCAATGGAGTAGGCTAGCTTTATTACACGGATTTATCCTGAAATATCCCTCCATGATGGTTCATCCACCCACATTTCAAGAATTAATTGACAGATGCATTAGTCATTGCTGAAACCTCGTGCATATATACACTGTCGTCATAAGTGTACTGCTCTGAAGATTAGTATAACATACCTGAGGAAGTGACTGAGATTTAGGTCTAAACCCTTGATAAAGTTGAGTGAACAGATATCCCACAGCAGAGACCATTAGTGCAGTGGACAATCCGACACAGACATGTTACAAGGACTCGTTGAAATGAATAATTCTAATTTAGCGCATTATAATACAACTGGCGTTTCAGACGAGAGAGAGATGTGTCTACCTGAACCCCCTGAGCAAGATCTATCGAGATCACTAATTATTCTATCGGTTTCTGCAACTCTTATTTTGCTGACTATTCCTGGGAATAGTTTGGTGATTTTTTACATGAGAAACAACCCAGACTTCTCAGCAAACTTCAGGATTTACGCCACGTCTTTGGCCATAGCTGATCTCAGTGTAGGAATCATTGCAATGCCCATAAACCTTGTGCAGGAATTTCACGCCGAATGGTTCATTAATATCCCACTGTGCATTTTCAGGAAAACGGTCGACTACGCATTGGTTTCAGTATCCCTGTTTCTTCTAGACGCCATCGCTTATGACCGGTACAGATGCGTGACCTCACCGCTTCTTTATCGTACGCGCTTCACGAAAAGGCGCTCTGTGAAAATTTCGATGTCGTTGTGGATTCTTGGATTTGTTGTTTGGATTCCTTTTATTGTTGTTCAACAAAACAATGATCTGTACAAAGCCACGGCGATCGAATCCTGCCAGATGACCTTTGGATATTATTCTCTGGGGCAAGCCTTCTTAGCATATTACGTCCCAATTGTATTTCTTGTGATAGTCTACATTCTTCTATTGCTCACCTTGAAGAAACGAACCATCGACAAGCAATCAAACGTGAAGAAAAGACGCACAGTTTATCACAAACAAATATCTGGGCAAGAGACATGTTCCATTGAATCGGCTTCACATATGTTATCTGTGAATACTCAAAGTGGGTCAGTTTCTGTGGAAACTTGTCTTTCTACGGGATTGGAAGAACGAAAACCTTCTCTGGAATGTCTGCGTCGGACACAAACTAATGTAAGTTTTCGAGAACCAGTTTCATCAGAAACCTTAAAGATTGATTCACAAAACAAAAAATGTTTTGAGACAATGACTGTGGTGGTGGTTGTGTTTCTACTGTGTTGGGCGCCATATGGCATCCTCTGGGCTATTAGGGGAATTTGCTTGAAGAATGTACCTGAACTTGTGTTCGCAATCTTTTATCTTTTATCTTATTCAAACTCTGCATTGAACCCTTTCATATACGTTCTGACAAGCAAATCAATTCGTAATGAGATTATAAATGGCTTACGAAGAAAAAGTCCTGAGAGCTAGAGTTTTTTTTCTTTTTTAATTTTGTTCGTCTCATTTCTCGCACTGTTCTTTTTAGTTTTTCAAACTCTGCATTTAACCCTTTCATATACGTATTGACAAGCAAAACTATTCGCAATGAGAGTTTGTATGGCTTAAGAAGACAAAACCCAGCGAGTCAGATTTTCCTTTCATCTCAAGTTCTTCACGCCTCTTTCTCGTACTGTTGGATATAGAATATAGACATATTTCTAGAATAAATCACCTTTTGAAAAGAATTTTTCAGTGTGCCTTTGTATTTAAAGATTAATGGGTTAGGTTGTTGCCACAGAGGGTAACGGGATAAGTTGTTCCCTTAGAGGGTATGGGGTTAGGTTGTGGCTATACCGAGCAGATAAAGGTGACCGCGCTCGGGCAAAAGGCTCAGATGTCCACCAGGATTACTGTCCTCCCACGCCCCCCGTGTATGCATTAGCTCGGCAAATCTCTCTGAACCGTCTGCCAGTAATCTCTCTGAACCGTCTGCCAGTAATCTCTTTGAATCGTCTTTCACCAATCTCCTTGATCCGTCCTTCACCGATCTCCCTGAGCGGTCTTTCACCAATCTCCTTGATCCGTCCTTCACCAATCTCCCTGAGCGGTCTTTCACCAATCTCCTTGATCCGTCCTTCACCAATGTCCCTGAGCGGTCTTTCACCAATCTCCTTGATCCGTCCTTCACCAATCTCCTTGATCCGTCCTTCACCAATCTCCCTGAGCGGTCTTTCACCAATCTCCTTGATCCGTCCTTCACCAATCTCCTTGATCCGTCCTTCACCAATCTCACTAAGCGGTCTTTCACCAATCTCCCTGATTCGTCTGTTATCTCTCTGAACCGTCTGTCACCAATCTTGAATATGGGCAAGGACATTCAGGGGTGAGGGCGATAACTGGGGACAGAATCGCTGCCGACTAACAATTTCCAGTCCAGTAACCAAGGAACCTTTTTCGCGTGAGCTGACAGCCAGATTCAGATAGGTAACGAATGAAACATTAAAACGGTTTCTTGGTTCGTCAATCTTATCAAGAAAATATTCCTATACTGGATATTCAATCTACATTCAATCATCATATGAACCGCTGACTTGATTTTGAGTAAACCACTTCATTTGATGATATCACGCGGCTTTAGATCGGTCGAAATTAGAAAAGCCGTGTTCCATACCGGAGGCGGAAAAATCACGATATTCTATGGGCAAACTTGCTCTCGTTTGATTTGGTATGTTGCCTACAATATCAAAACGACCGCTCGCTATAAACTTCCCCGAACAATATAAATAACGATCAATGGAAGTGAGGTATGAATAATATGTCAACTGTGGATTTAAATCAAATGTCACCGTACTTTTACCAGAAAATCAAGTTATTCCGGCACGAAAAGTTTACTAGGCGCGCCGGTCCCGCGTAGCAGATCTGTTAAGAGGAATTTCATCCTAAACGGTGAAATATCTTCAAAGGTAATAACAATAACATACGCTCATAATCGGGCGCTTACCCTTACTGAAAATAGTTTATTAGTCATACATATCTATTTGTGAGAGGAACTGCAGACTGATATATAGACTGTATCTATCGGTATCATTGTCCTTCTTTGACAAGTCTTGGATAAGTCTTGGATAAGTCTTTGATAAGTCTTGGATAAGTCTTTGATAAGTCTTGGATAAGTCTTTGATAAGTCTTTGATAAGTCTTGGATAAGTCTTTGATAAGTCTTGGATAAGTCTTTGATAAGTCTTGGATAAGTCTTGGATAAGTCTTGGATAAGTCTTGGATAAGTCTTTGATAAGTCTTGGATAAGTCTTTGATAAGTCTTTGATAAGTCTTGGATAAGTCTTTGATAAGTCTTTGATAAGTCTTGGATAAGTCTTTGATAAGTCTTGGATAAGTCTTGGATAAGTCTTTGATAAGTCTTGGATAAGTCTTTGATAAGTCTTGGATAAGTCTTTGATAAGTCTTGGATAAGTCTTGGATAAGTCTTTGATAAGTCTTTGATAAGTCTTTGATAAGTCTCGCCAGCTCTCGTTCATCTACATTGTTTACCATGCCTGTAGTCGCCTTCTGAACCGCAACGAATTCATTCACATGTGAGACAGACCGTTAATCTGAACATGAGGCAATGTTTTGCAGTACCGTTGGTCGAAGATGTTTAAACAGTAAATGGGTTTAATAAGTATACTTTCATAAGAGCGATAATTAACTCCAGAAGATAAACTGTACGTTACTTGGTAAAGAAAATATGCTCTTTTGTTCTTTTATACACTGTCATTTTGGGGTATAAAAAATTTGGAACATTTGCCGAAAAACTGCGTGGAAAGGGATCGGGCTCCAGTGAATTAAAAAACTGTAATATATGAATTTAGTGTGTAAGCATCGTCCATATATTCATTTTGGTTACGTTTACTCACATTTGAGAGTTACTGTGGTGTAAATAAATAAAGGACCAGGTCTCAATAATCATATATAAAATCACTGTCACAATTTTGTCAAAAAAGTAGTCAAGCGAAGGCCGGGTATATGGATTTGTGAAAGTTTTCTTGGCTGTTGCGCGTTGTGGAATCAACCATCTGAGAAAAACATCGTCTTTATTCCGCATTTTCGTCCGTTTAAATGTCGGAAGATTAATTCGTAAAAGTGAAGCTTTTCTGCAATTCTGAAAACTGGTGATTTTTTTTGGAGGGAAGAGGGCTTCAATATCACTATTTTCTGGGAAGATCGGAACAGTGAAACATTTATAGATCCTCATATAGTACTGGGGAAAGACGATGACTGATAGTACAATACTGCCGCGTTAGTAGTAGAGAAAACACTAATTGAACCAACTTTCACCCGGATGTAGTGACGTCACGAGGAGGGTTTGAGGAGGAACCAGTAGCGCCATCTGTACACTCTGGACGCAAGGGAGACAACTCGATCTGCCAGAGTTTGGCCGCCATCTTGAATTTTTGAGGAGGTGTGCGCTTGGCCGCCATCTTGAATTTTGTGGAAAAGGGGATGTATTCATCCGCGGTGATGCGGTCCTGGCGGTGATGCGGTCGCGGGAAAAAGCTTCCGCGGAGAAAAAGTAGTCCCCAGACTTGAAATACGCTGCATGGTCCGATGGGGTCGAGTGAGGTATCAAAGTGAAGCATTCGTGAAGGGGCATCTGATGGGCTGGGTGTGGGGTTGAAATATCGGCATTCTGCGCATGGGCGGTGGCCAAAGGGTATGGAAATAGACGTTTTGGGATCTAGGGCAGTCCCTAATGGGCCGATGGAGTTGTATGAGGTATCAAAGTGAAGCCTATGTGAAGGGGCATCCAGTCATGGGTGGGTGCATGTAAAATTTTTCCTGAAAAAAAAAACGGAACACGGACTTTATCGAAAAATCCTGGAAAATGCCTATATGGGGTATGGGGGGTATATAGGTCGCCGGGCTTAACGGGGCTTGCCTATCAATAGAGTTATCTCCCCCTAGTTCCAGGGTGGGTGTATGTAAAATTTTTCCTGAAAAAATACGGAACACGGACTTTATTCTAAATTACGGGAAAATGCCTATATGGGGTATGGGGGTATAGGACCATCCTGGGAAACCTACTTCTCGACATTTGCGATATAGGTTGTGGGGTCTCGTTTTCTTAGTCTCGTCAAGACAAACATGATAGGAAGTGTGCCGAAGCGAAACGGTGAAATTTTTGAAAAAGTACGATATAGCCCCATATAGGCCCATACTGGGGTATAGGACCGATGTTTGTCCCCCTGGGAAACCCACTTCTATACATTTGCGGTAGGGTTGTGGGGTCTCGTTTTCTTAGTCTCGTCATGTAGAACATGATAGGAAGTGTCCCGGAGCGAATCGGTGAAATTTTTGAAAAAAGTCACCGAGACCCATATAGACCCATATAGTCCCATACTGGGGGTATAGGACCAATGTTTGTCCCCCTGGGAAACCTACTTCTATACATTTGCGGTATGGTTGTTTGGATTTGTTTTCACGTCTCGTCAAGACAAACATGATAGGAAGTGTCCCGGAGCGAATCGGTGAATTTTTTGAAAAAAGTCACCGAGACCCATATAGTCCCATACTGGGGGTATAGGACCAATGTTTGTCCCCCTGGGAAACCCACTTCTATACATTTGCGGTATGGTTGTTTGGATTTGTTTTTCACGTCTCGTCAAGACAAACATGATAGGAAGTGTCCCGGAGCGAAACGGTGAAATTTTTGAAAAAAGTCACCGCGGCCTGGGTAGACCCATATAGACCCATATACTGCATGGCTATGGGTGTATAAATCCATACGGGGTGGACGTTTTGGAGTCTAGGTGGGCCACTAATGGTCCGATGGGGTCGAGTGAGGTGTTATTTTGAAGCTCTCATGCAGGAGCACTTGACTACACTAATGGTTCGTACGTTGTCAATACTCTGCGCATGCGCAGCCTGGCCGCAGTATAGAAAGCAGGCATTTTTGGGGGGGTGTGTGTGGGTGTGTTTGGGTTAGAGATGGGCTATTCACGGTTCGAATGGGTCGTGTGAGGTATCCATGTGAAGCCTATGTAATGGAGCATCTTATGGCGTGGATGTGGGGTAGACATAGGGTCATTCTGCGCATGCGCGGTAGCCCAAGGGTATGGAAATAGCCGTTTTTGGGGTCTAGGCGAGCCCCTCCTGGGCCTATTGGGTCGAGTGAGGTATCCATGTGAATCATAGGTTCGTGAGCATCCACCTGGACTAACATTCACGTGGTTTGGTGGGTCTGCGCAAGTGTATGTGTGTGTGACGTCACTTCCGGTTTGGGTGAATGCTCAAACACTACCTCCAACTTTCCCGGCCCGGCCCGGCCCCCCAGCGCGCGCGCGCGGGAGTGATCTGATGCCGCAGCGCGCGCGCGCGGGTTCTTCGGCAGTGCGCGGATGAATGTCGGGTCAAAAGGTCAAAGGTCACATCCAGGTCAAACGGTCCAAGGTCTCCATAGTAATAAACTTCATCTATACGTGTTGGACGAGTCTTCACTCACCGTCTTCCTTTACACGCACCTCAATGAAATGCCGCTCCAAACCTAGACCAAAACACGTACTTGGTCTGTGGGCTGATTTCATTGGCTCTCTATTTTACTATAGTGCTCTTGCATTCTAACATTGATGGGTTACATTTTGGCCCCATCCTACACCACTGATTTCAGTTTGACTGAATCTCCACATTGGGCATTTATGCATTATGAATAAAACACACAAGACAGGGTTTTTTGGTGAGATCTCATTTTTTTTATTCAGTGAACAACAACAACGTGAGAACAACCACGTGAAAACTGAAGCCCAGAACAAGGGGCTTGTACATTGAAAGAACTGAAGCCCAGAACAGCGGGCTTGTACATTGAAAGAACTGAAGCCCAGAACAGGGGGCTTGTAAACTTAAGCCCAGAACAGCGGGCGTGTGTACATTGAAAGAACTTAAGCCCAGAACGGGGCTTGTACATTGAAATGATGGGCGGCCCAGTCATATACGAGTACATCGCGGTCCTCGGCCTTGGGGTACTCGTCAAACATCTGTACGATGGTAGATAAGGGTCTTCCCCGGCATCGATGGTACAGGTAAAACAAGCAATATTGTCCGCACACGCTACTGGTCAGGCTTTGCAACGTTTGACTGTTCCAACACCACGTCTCTGTGCCTTGATCCATGAAGTCTGTTAAATCGGGATGGAGGGGTGGCAGGCCGTACGGGTCAAAGTATTCGCCCTGCTGTTCTGTCAAGTACACGCCACCCAATGTTCACCGGGCCGATCTATCGGGTCCGTGTTGAGAACGTAAGCAGCAGGATACATACGGTCTAATGGGAACACATCTCGGGCGAACACCCCTTGAAAGACCATACGTGTCCCTGGGTCATTCTCCAGCACGGTGGTTATCTGGTCTGTATCCATGTTAGGTGGCAAAGTCACACAGGACGTTGCGCGCCTTGTCCACTTGAATGATGTTGTCAAACTCGGCGTAGCAGATCACATTGACGGTGGTCCCGAGGGCTCGTGCAAAGTGGATATCCAACCGTAAATTGGCCTTGCTTGGCCAGGGCCAGCTGATGGTCGTTCTCTAAGGTGGGGGTCAGATCGAAACAGAACAACGTGTATCCGTTCGCGTAGTCTTTCCGACTGATCATATTCCCTTCGTCCTGGTTGATTTGACCGGTGGCTGTAAACAGGCTCTGATAGGCTCGAATGAAATTCGCGCGCCCAAAGTTCGGTGTTAAGGCCGTGGCTGGCACCTGTTGTCCATCCACATGCAGGGCCACAAAATTGATGCCGAAATGTTTAAAGTCAAACGGATTCTCTGGGTAGGCTCCACTGAAACTGGTATTTTCCACACAGGCCAGGATCAATCGCTTGGGTAGTTCCCCCAGGAACAGGTTTTCTTTGTTGGCGCTCATATTTCCAGCAGACACAGAGAACATTTTGGTTTGTACACGTCGGATAGGGTACTGGGCTGGTTTTGTTTCCAAGGCTTTCATGTGTCCCAATTGAACGGCTGGATTCGGTTTCACTTTTCGGACATACAGGACTGCGTCTTCGATGACAATCTTATAGTCAGCTGCATGCGCCTCTACGTTAGTGGCCATCAAGGCGAAGGTCGGAGGCGCCCGTATCAGTCGGATTTTGATGGGGATCTTGTTCAAGAGGTACTGGTCTTGCATGAACATGTCTGCGTGCAGTCGACCTATGAGATCCACCGCGACGCCGTTCGCGGTCAAAGCCTTCCGTTTACTATATCCCGTATTGTCGTTCTCTGCGCCCATGTGCTCGGCTTTGTCCTGGTAGAATAAAGCGGTTGTCAGTTGAGATTTTTTAGCCTCTCGCCCATGCGACAACAGCGTCTCGATGTAGGCTCGTTAGGGGTACGTGTTGGTCGAGTCGCTGATGAGTTTGTCGCTGAGAAATATATCCACCTGTTGAAACATCGAGTGCAGCCAGAGATTCGTCGGGCCCACCGTTGCTTGGTCGGCGATTCTGGTGCCATCTCCATTGACGATCTTGGCTTTCACATACAAGTATGTATGGGCTAAATCCACATAGGCCGTATCCGCATTACTGATGGTGAACTCGATGGGCCCTGTTGCGTTGATGCTGGACAGCGGGAGATGCTCCACCCATAATCCTTGTTCGGCACTGGTCTGTGTGGGCGGAATGGTCCACAAATCAAATTCACTGTTGGTGGAGGGGCAGGACTCGGCGTGGATCAAGGACATGTTTTAAGAAAAGATATCCCGGGTCTTCGATGTGCGTCGTCGCTGGGTCGGTCGTCGACTGGTGCGTGGTCTCGGTGGGGCAGGTCTTTTATTCCCTACGGTGCGTTGTGCTTTGGCCACCAAGACGCCTCCCGCTTCTTTGGCCCGCCGTTTCAAGGCTTCTTTGGGTGCCGTACCCCCCAACACATCACCGGCCACTTGCAGTCCACTGCGTACCGCTTGTTTGCCGATTGCTTTCACCCCACGCGTCACCAAGGGCAGGAACGTTTTGACGATGCTCCCGAGTATGTTCCCCAGTCCATGTCCACGTTGCATGCGTGCACCACTAAAAACCGGAAAGCCACCCCCGGCCTGTTGGGCATAATAGTCCATATAGCTGCGTGCATCGCACTCGTAAGGTACTTTCATTATGCAAAGTGGGGAGCACGTGCTTGTCGAAAATGAAGTGTCACCACCACTTTCCCGCGTTCGAATGCCACCGGTCGTCCCGTGTCATCTCTTATATCCACCGTGATCGTGTTGATGTGGGTTTGTCGTACAGGCAGGTAGAGCATGTGGGTGAAACTGTGGGTGACTTGATCTCCATACAACTTTTTAATGGGCACCACCCGTAACAGAGGTGTGTTGATATCGCCCACGATGTGGTTGTCCACCACGTCCGAGTAGACGTAGAGTCCGTACATACCCGACTTCATATCCATCGGGATCTCGCCTTGGTGGGCGGTGGGACCAGCGAACGTCCGTAGATCGAAACCCAGCATTTGCTGTAGGATAGGACTCAGTACGACACTCGCGTTGGCGGTGACGATAAGCTCTGCCTTGTCGTTGTGTGCGTTGTAATCGAAGTTCACGTGATTCTTGAAGGGATAGGCTTTGATGGGTTTTGAAGTATTCGTGACCTCCCGTAGAGCCTTATAATGCAACAGTCTTGACAGCCCACCCATGAACTCCTTGGGAGTATCGTATTGGCCTTCGGGGAGGGTGAGTCGGGTGTCTTTTCCTTCGTAGGTCACCTCGTACCACACTTCATTGGCTCGCACGTTGTACCACGAGTAAGGGTATTGGATATCCACGAGGCCACATTCCCATCGTCCAGGTAAATGCAACGGTTGCGGTAACTGGGTCACGTACTTGGCCACGGTGTTGTCAGGAAACACATCCAGCGAACTGTTACTGGGTAGGGTGAGGTAAAACATGGCGACTGAGCTGTCCTGCTGCTGCTGTTGGTTTTAATAGGTGTTCCAGGCCTTGGGTGGTTGTTTCCGGTGTCGTGTTCGTCGCGTTGACTTGCTACGTGTCACGGCTCTGGAGATGTGGGGTGTCCTGATCAAGGGTGGTTTTTTAAAGGTTTGAAAAGAAGGTACCCGTTGTGGTGGTGGAGTTTTGGGGGGTGACTCCGGTTCCCAGTCGGATTCCCAAGAAGGTAGTGGGCCACTCGGCGATTGCTGGGTTCGCTGCATAAAGGCCCAGCGGTGGGGGTTCCCCACCAATTCCTGTGGTACATGCATGTCTTTCAAGCCTTGAGCGAAGACCTCCCATCCTCGAGGATCCGTGTGCGATCTGCGTTTACGCATCAGGTCATTCACTAAATCCGTCATGTGGGTGCCGGAGACCACCTGATTCTGTACCAGGAGTTCGCCTTTATCATTCCAAGTCATGTTAGGATTCTGTTTCATCCGTTGTAATACCAGGCCAGCTTGTTTCTTGAACGAGGCAGGTACACTCTTCAGCACTTCGTCTTCCACCCACTGTGGGGCTGTGGGGGCTACCCCTGGTAATGGCGGCTGTTGGAGCGGTGCTGAGGTCGGCGGTCTGTCACGTGGTGGTGGTGGTGGTGGTGGTGGTGGTGGGGTAGAGAGGGTTTTGTATTGGTCCATGAACGTCATGTACCGTTGAAGCGTCTCATTGTACCGTTGTACTTTCTCACTGTCGCTTAACCCCGGTCTCTGTAAGATCTGTTGCATCTCTTCATCGAGGGTGTTTATGGTCTTCACCGTAGGTGGGACAGGGTAGGGCGATTGGAGGTTTTGAAGGAATCGTGGTTCGACGAGGACCATTTTTTTCGTGTGGTTCATTGTCGGCCGAAGAGTCCACCCAATACTGGACCCAACACGGAAGCGGCCAACGGTGCTAAGATGGCCCCGAGAAATCCGCCTTTCTGTAACACCTTTTTCTTTTGTGTTTGTGGGACCCGCTTCTGGACTAGGGTTCGGAGACCTGTCTTATGCTTGGCCAACTTGGTCTTCTGAGCCGGAGTCAGTGGTACGCTGCCTTTTAACAGGTTGTACCCGATCTCGCACAGACAGCGTACAAGGTCAGGGTCCGCATCGCGTACAATGGTTCGGACCAACTCGGGTGGGGCCGTCTTCAATACACGGAGCGTGAGAGCGTGCTTCCGTACTCGCGCAGACATCATGTACAACTAATGCTAGAACCCACAACTCTGCTCTTTTTATCTACCTCAGAGACAAAGTCAACCATGCTGTGGTATTAATTCTTTTTATTATCTCCATCATCAAACACACACACTCCAGCTGGGGGCGCCACTGTGGGTGTGTTTACATTATTTTTGCATGTACACGTGGTGGGCCTCCCCGGGAAAGATGCCGGTCCGTAGTCGAAGGTGTTCGGGGGTGGCTTGCTTGAGGTCGAAGAGCATATACCCGTGCTGAGGGGTTGTTGCATCTTTAAAGGCTTCCAACGCAAACGGTGTGCGACCGGGATACATCTGTCTCGCCAGGTGCAGCAGTTGAGTGGTATCTCTCGGGTTTTTGAAGACAACCAGGTAGTGGGCATTTAAGCTGATGTTCCGATGTTCTTTGTTTTTACTGAACAGATTCTGCACAATGTAGATGATGCTGAGCCGTCGATGGTGGCTGCCTTTGGTAAAGAGTTGGGTGACCCGCGCATCCGTCACCGCCATGAGATCATCCAGAACCACCAAGGTGTCGGGTTCCAAATCGGCCAGGTTAGGTAGGCCTTCCACGAACGTGATGTGGGGCATTGCTGCATACGCTGCCTGCCATTCTCCGTAACACCACACGACTCGGGCAATGGGTGGGGTGATCATGCTGTCGGCGTGTTGAAGGAGCTTCCGGATGAAGTGCGTTTTGCCGGAACCCGTCGGTCCTGCGATGACGCAAGTGAAGGGATGCTGCCACCGAGGGTCCATGGTTCGAGGTATATCCGTTGTCGTGGTAACCCGCTCTTGTAAATTTCGTACGAGTGAACTGGAGTGGTGGGTACAACATCGGTCGTCGTTGTCTGTTCACTGCGAGTGATGATGGTGGTGGTGAGTACAACGCGGGTCGTCGTTGTCTGTTCACTGTGAGGGATGAAATCCGGTGGGTCTTCAGACGTACTGGGTGTACTTGGTGTAGATGTGGAGCTTGGTGTGGAGCTCGACGTGGCTTGTACACGGGGTGTGGTGGTGACTGGGCTCGATACGGGGTGACTGGTGCTATCTGTAGACTGGTTTCACTGATGGCTGGTGTTCTCAGTTGGTTAAGTAGCGTGTTGACATAGGCTACGTCGTAAAACACACCTCCGTACAACACACTCAGCAGGGTTAGCAGTATCACCACAAAGCTCACTTGCGCTTTGCGCGTTTTGGGAGACGCTGTGTTCAGAGGCAGCTGGTGTTTGTCCATAGCACTGTGGTCGAACGTGGAATGAAGGATGACGGTAGTGATGTCTGGCTTTATAGTCGTTTCACCTGGTTGGCAGCGACCCAGGAATTGAAGGAACTGGGCCAGCCTTGCCATTTGACGAAATGAAACAGTTTGCCACGTCGACGTTCCGTTTTCAAAATCTGCTCCACCGTGTGGTAGTCTTGCTGTGTTTTTACGACAGGCTGTAATTCCATCTCGTAAAACGTCCCTAGCAACGGTTCCCCTTGAAGATCTTCCAGTTCATAGACTCGCTGCTGTTGGGGTAGGCGACGTTTAATCAGGAAGTGCTCATCGCTCCAGTTGGGCAAGTCATTTTTCTCAAATTGACCTTTGACTTTACTGATCCGTACAGGGTCCCCGGCCTTCGGCGTTCGCTGCGATGGCCTGGGGTACAAGACACGCCGGACTTGGGCTTCATTGCGTTGGGTCACGGTAATGGGGGCTCTCTCTATACTCCGATGATAGGCTCGATTGTAACCCCTCACAAGTTTCGGGAGAACATCGATGTACCGCCTTGTATTCTTATAGGTGAAATATTTATACATGCGGCCTTTGAATGTCCTGTTGAACCTTTCCACCCCGGAAGCATTGGTCTCGTTGTACGTATGGAAGAAAAACACCTTCTGGGCTTTCAGAAACTGTTGGAACGGTCTGTTGAGGGATTCCGTGCCTTCGTCGGTTTGCAAATACAAAGGTTTGTGCCCGGTCTTAAAGATATCTTTGAACGCCGCTATGAGATTCGCCCCCGTTTTCGTCCGGATGGGTACCACCCACGCATACTTGGATAGGATATCGATGCACGTCAAGATATACCGATTCCCATCGTTGTGTTTGGCAAAGGCGCTCATATCGACCAAATCCGCTTGCCACTGGGCATCTATTCCTCCCACGATGACCCGGTTCCGTAGAAAATGGAGACGGACAGATCGATGTAAGGTATAGGTGTCTTGTTTTCTTAACCAATCTCGGACTTGGGCACGTTGTATCCCCTGGGGTTTGGCCGCTCGATAGAGAGCCGACAATGCACTATAGGCCGCCGGACTGTCGGGACTGTAGTATAAGTTATCCAACACCTTCTCCCAGCGCTTCATGGTGACAAATGATGATGGACCCTGGCTCTATCGTTTATTTATAACGGGTATATCTTGGGCCGGAGTTTCTTTCTGATTTTCTTCGTTGGCTTCCACAGTGTCCATGGTAAATGACCAGTCCAACTCGTCTGATGACCGCTTGATAAGCACTTGATCCACATCTACCACGGCATCTTCCAATGCAGACCATAGATCAGGGTGAAGGGTAAAATGCACTGTACCTCCATCTAGCCGAGCCAATTGAGCAAAGAAAGGGCCGCGTCGGATGTACACATCGTGACACAAGTGGATGAGGTCGCCGTCCAGTTCACCAGACAACACCCGTTTGAATTTGGTCCAGCCCTCCCGGGACAGACGAATGTGGGCCGGGCACGGTTGTGTAGGGTCTGCATCACAGATGTCTCCCACCTCCTCCATGATATCGACCTTATCCGCATAAACGTGCAGGAAAACCTCGGGGGTCAAGCTGAGATACGCCAGTATTATATGCTCCATCATGGTCAGTACGTGAATGGTACCAGATTTGACTGTCTCTCGTATTTATAGGGAGAACCCCGTGAGATCAAAGGATCAGGTGGTCATGTCACTGGGCTGACTGAGTCTAGCCGGGTAATCAATGGCATCGTCGTCTGGTTCATGGCTAGACATTTGTTCATTGGGTTCTGCCGCTGCTTCTCTCAGGGCACGAGCCCACTCCAACTCGTCTGATGACCGCTCGTCCGGTGTAAACAGCTGGTCCACGATAGGCACCACTTTCTCGAAGGCTGTCCACAGATCGGGGTCTAGGGTGAAGCTTCGCGTAGGGTCTTGGTAGCGGCCCAGGCGTGGGAAGAAGGGTCCACGGTATACGTAGATGGCATTGTCTATGTGGATGAGGTGTCCGTCGAGCTCGCCGCTCAACACCCGTTTAAATTTGGTCCAGCCGTCACGGTGTAACGTAACCGTATTCGATACGGTCTCAGCGGGCGACCAGCAAACATCTCCACGGTCTTCCACGAGGGTGACTTTATCTTCATAGACGTGTAACCCCACCCGGGGTGTAAGGGGAAGGATGGCTCGTAGAACTGGTGACATGCTTGATCCAATGTCGAACGGTGAATGACACACACTGTGTCTGACCCTCGTATTTATAGTCAGGTCCCACTGTCAATGCCACAGCGCCAGGGTCAATAGGGCACAGACCATGACTAGGCCAACCAGCCGTCGCTGGTTCCGGCGTGAGCGCTCGTGGTCCATAGCCCGAGCATCAAGGATGGCTGTCATAGTCCAGTAGTGGTGAGTGATGGCACACCTCTCCATCGAGTGCACCCTGTCGAGGACCGCTTCTGTGAACTCGTTGAGGATCTGGCGTCGCCCCTCGTTGTCGTCGCCATCTGCAAACATGGACCGGACCACTGCTCAGTAACCCGTGAGTGAATTAATCACGGTGGCATGCTGTAAAATGCGAGTCGCATAGGGCTAGATCTCCGTCATGGCTCTGCAACCGTAGAAATGAAGGTGTAGGATCCAGAGGGACGTGTTTTGTAGACCATGTCACACATTAGGAATGCATGTACTAACCTGTCTGTGGGAACTCAATGTCGTTCACCTTCGTGTCTTTTCGAGTACGTCCGTGTCTTTTCGGACTTTCGACTGAGTGTGCTAAAAATAGATCACCAGCTAGCGTGCTATAAAAGGGAAGCGGCCTTGCCGTTTCATCAGACACTCTGTCAACCACCAAGATGTTCACTTGCACAACTTGCCAGGAGCAGTTTACTCGTCTAGATAATTTACGACGCCACGAGGCCTCCACCCACAACGATGCACGGTATACTTGTATAACCTGCGCACGGTCATTTAATCGGGAGGATCATTTACTGCGCCACGATCGCTCATTCCACGAGGGCGCGACGGAACAATGTAAGGATTGTGGTCAACTCTTCAAACGACGCAGTCAGTTAAGACGGCATCAGGGTTTGATTCATGTCCCGTCTCTACGGTTTTGGCGACAACTTCCTACTGAAGAGGAGCCGCGGAAGGTGAGACCCAGTGAAGATAAGCCCGGGAAGACGAACGCCACTGGTGATGCAATGACGGAGAGCCCGCCTATACCCACAGTTGGGAAGAGCCTGGATTTCCGGCCGGACCCCACCGTTACGGTTTCGAGTCATACGCCTGACAACATCGAACATTTTCTGGACGAACCCATAAATGTTCCTAGCGATCTCTTACCCGAAGATCATCCAGAGAGTGACATCTCTCGGCGCCATTGGTCCATGACACGGCACTGTTTCCACCGTCATCGCCCTATTCAAGATATCTGCAATTTCCCACTGACCAAACTCACCCGTCTACGCAGCTACGTGGAAACCATCTTCAATGACCAACCTACGGCCTTCACATTAAATGTAGCATTTGGGTACATCTTATGCCATAAGATGACGGGTGAATTGCGCTATTTCTATTCCAGTGCCATCAACCCAGTGTACGACCAACCGTTTACCATCATTAACCGGAGGTCACTAGAGATGATGCTGGACCAAGTGGAAAAATTGGATCCCTTGGAATGGGCCCAACAACAACGACCCAACACCAAGTGGACAGTGAAGAGGGTGACCAATGTTACGTTTTTCCTTACCAAGCTGATCCACCACTGCCATCGGTTGAATGCGTCACTCGTGCACTGATGAATACCCTAACATGCCGTACACACTCTCTATGTCTACATGCTGATCATTGACTTGAGCTCAGTAAATACTTGTACCTAATGTGACGGTGCGTTAAATAATAAAACATGGTGTTTGATATTTCATTTTGTTTTGCTGTGAACATACCAAACATACCCAGGGCGGCTCCCCCAGCCTGGGTATGATGTAACATTGGGGATAATAAACTGTATGAACATTGCTGAACTTGTTGTTATTCACATCACCCCATTGACTTGATAGGCAGGTCCCAATAAACCCGGGGACCGATATTAGCCCTTTTGGCTAGAGATGATAGGGGTTTTCCCCTAGTTTAGGGGGTAAGTCCGTGTTCCGCTTTTTTTCAGGAAAATGTTTACATGTATCCACCCATGACTGGATGCCCCCTAACACAGGCTTCACTTGGATACCTCATACGACTCCATCGGCCCATTAGGGACTCCCCTAGATCCCAAAACGTCTATTTCCATACCCTTTTCCCACAATTCCCTGTCTGCGCATGCGCAGAATGGTGACAACGCTCGAGCCACTAGTCCAGTCCGATGCCCCTTCACCTGAATGCTTCACATGGATACCTCATACAACTCCATCGGCCCATTAGGGACTCCCCTAGCTCCAAAACGTCTATTTCCATACCCTTTGGCCACCGCGCATGCGCAGAATGCCGATACAACCCCACACCCAGCCCATCAGATGCCCCGTCACGAATGCTTCACATTTGATACCTCATATGACCCCATTGGACCATTAGGGCTCCCCTAGCTCCAAAACGTCTATTTCCATACCCTTTGGCCACCGCGCATGCGCAGAATGCCGATATTTCAACCCCACACCCAGCCCATCAAATGCCCCTTCACGAATGCTTCACTTTGATACCTCACTCGACCCCATCGGACCATTAGGGGCTCCCCTAGCTCCAAAACGGCTATTTTCATACCCTTTGGCCACCGCGCATGCGCAGAATGCCGATATTTCAACCCCACACCCAGCCCATCAGATGCCCCTTCACGAATGCTTCACTTTGATAGCTCACTCGACCCAATCGGACCATTTTATCTAGGGACTATTTTTTCTCCGCGGAAGCTTTCTTCCGCGACCGCATCACCGCCATACCGCATCACCGCGGAGGAATACATCCCCTTTTCCGCAAAATTCAAGATGGCGGCCAAACTCTGGCAGATCGAGTTGCGTCCAGAGTGTACAGATGGCGCTACTGGTTCCTCCTCAAACCCTCCTCGTGACGTCACTACATCCGGGTGAAAGTTGGTTCAATTAGTGTTTTCTCTACTACTCGCGTTCCTAATGCCGTCATCGACAATTGTTCTTGAAGAGGTATTTTTTCGTACGAAGAATACACCGGCATGATGGAACAGATGAAGAGACGACTTTATCAACGGTTTAATAGCGTAAGATTTCGGCCTATACCTTATACCGAATGGACTGGTGACTTATTTTCGTTGCATTCCCGATATTGCATTTTCCATACAGTTGTAAAATTAGTTCCATTCCGTCACGCTGATTTGTTATCTGGGCATATAGAGATTAGGCTTTCTGCTATTGACTTTGATCGTCAGTGCATTTCAACAAGATTGCAAAACAGGGAGAAATGATAACCATCAAAACGCGTTGATTTATCTTTTTTATATAACTATTTCATTCACTCAAAAATTACGGATATTTAAAAAAAATGTCTTTCGTATTCATGAAATATGCTTCCAATTTTTAGTTCACCGTCTTCGAGAGTCACTCATTCGATGACAAGAGATTCCATTGGTGTCCGGTAAAATGGACTTTCTAGATATGTTCATGCTCTATTGATATGACTGAGTTCAGGCAGCTGCCTTTGAAGAGTAACTGCTCTTTTTCATACAACATCTGTTGTATGAATTTTCTTGTTTATATTCATTATGTGTATTTATAACACAGCGACGGCGTCCCTTAAGCGAATACATACATCATTAGAAAGATGCTATAACTGGAAAGCGAGACAACCACAATATGTATGAACCAGCACCTGTTTCCTAAGACGGTACGTTATTCAAATAGTAGAATTGGACGTTTCATATTAAAGCCAAAAGCTCTTCACATTCAATGGCAGTCTACATGTATCCGTAGCATTTTCCTCATCCAGTGAGTGGATACAAATGTAAATGGCTGTTCCAATATAACACGGATCAGGGACTGTCAATGGAGCTAGTTAATCTGGTATTCCCAACTTCCCAGCTTCCATAATTCTGATTATTATTAATGTTCTCCATGTGAAAGAGCATTATGCTGTCGAATAACTTCAGCATTTACGCCACGTCTTTGGTCGTGGCTGATATCATTGCAGTGTCCCTTAATAGTGTTGTGCTGTTTCATCCAGAACTGTTCAATAATGTACCTCTGGGCATTTTCTTCAAGTTATTCGACTTTTCACGCTCTTCAATATCCAGGTTTCTTCTAAACACCATTATCTATATTTGATCGGTTTTACTTTATCTCCTAACAGTAAACTTATTGAGGGAACGGTAGGCCTACCTTCCATCTAGGTTATGTAAATTAGACATCTCACGGTGCTATTTCTTTCCTTCGACATCATCTTTCCATACTCACAGGCGCACTCGAACCTGACAATAGTATTGAATTGTCAGTAGTATATAGTACCATTTTCGACGCTCTGGCGCCTCACTGCGCATGCGCGAGAACAAAAATGGGGCGGTATTGGGGCGGTGTGCGCAGGAGTGTTGTGCGCAGGTATGACGTCACTTCCGGTCTGGGTGAATGGGGCGTGGCCTTGGGGACATGGATTCCTCCGCGGTGATGCGGTTTGGCGGTGATGCGGTCTGCCTCCGCGGACCGAAAATAGTCCCAAAACCGTGGGTTTTCGTGAGAATGTTCGGCAATCTGTAGGGACCGCTAATGTCCCGATTGGGTCGAGTGAGGTATCAAAGTGAAGCATCCGTGAAGGGGCATCTGGGTGTGGGGTTGAAATATTGTCATTCTGCGCATGCGCGGTGGACAAAGGGTATGGAAATAGACGTTTTGGGGTCTAGGTGGGCCACTAGTGGCCCTATGGAGTCGTATGAGGTATCAATGTGAAGCATTCGTGAAGGAGCATCCGCCTGGACTAGTGTGTCTTTCGTTTTCGACGTTCTGCGCATGCGCAGACAGGGAATTGTGGGAAAAGGGCATGGAAATAGACGTGTTGGGATCTAGGGGAGCCCCTAATGGGCCGATGGTGTCGTATAATGTCTTATTTTGAAGCTCTCGTGAGGGAGCATGCGCCTGGACTAGTGTGTCGTTTCCATTCTGCGCATGCGCAGACAGAGAATTATGGGAAAAGGGTATGGACATAGACGTTTTGGGGTCTAGGTAGGCCCCTAATGGTCCGATGGAGTCAAGTGAGATATCAATGTGAAGCATATGTGAAGGAGCATCCGACTGGGTGGATGTGACGTAAAACTGACATCATTCTACGCATGCGCAGTAGACCAAGGGTATGGAAATAGACATCTTGGCGCCGACATGGGTCACTATGGGTCCGATGGACTCGTATGAGGTCTTATTTTGAAGCTCTCGTGAAGCAGCATGCGACTGGACTCATGGTTCGTCCGTATTCAATAGTCTGGTCGTAGTATAGAAAGCAGGCATTTTGGGGATGCGTGGGAGTGTGTTTGACCCACCACTATGGGTCCATGGTTGTGGTTTGGTGGTGTGGATTGTTCGCACAGACGTCACTTCCGGTTTCACTAAAACTACCTCCGAATACAGAAGAGTTCCAATTTTCCCGTAGATGTAGGGTCCAGATTTTCAACATCCGGGTTTTCCCCGGCCCGGTCGCAGCGCGCGCGCTCGGGTTTTCCGGCCGAGTGCGCGCGCGCGCGGGTTATCCGGAAGTGTGCAAGGGCACTATATCACATCGGGGTACATATTTCATCCAAGTATAGCGGAAAGCGGTTGTCATGAATAACAACAAGTTCAGAAAATTTTATACAGTTTATTATCCCCAATGTTACATCATACTCTGGGGGAGCCGCCCTTGGTATGTTTAGTATGTTCACAGCAAAACAAAATTGAAATATCAAACATCATGTTTTATTATTTAACGCACCGTCACATTTAATGTTTACAGAGCTCAAGTCAACGATCTGTATCTATGTGAAACAAAGTATTGTTGCCACCCGTAAATTCGAGTATGAAAGCCGAGAACTGGAGATGATTTGGCTCGAAATTCATGATAAACCCAAGACATTGTTGTGCGTAATTTATCGCCCACCGGACACGCCCACCGGAGACGGATGCGCGCGTCACCCAACTCTTTACCAAAGGCAGCCACCATCGACGGCTCAGCATCATCTACATTGTGCAGAATCTGTTCAGTAAAAACAAAGAACATAGGAACATCAGCTTAAATGCCCACTACCTGGTGGTCTTCAAAAACCCGAGAGATACCACTCAACTGCTGCACCCGGCGAGACAGATGTATCCCGGCCGCACACCGTTTGCGTTGGAAGCCTTCGAAGATGCGACAACCCCTCAGCACGGGTATATGCTCTTCGACCTCAAGCAAGCCACCCCCGACCACCTTCGGCTACGGACCGGCATCTTTTCCGGAGAGATCCACCACGTGTACATGCAAAAATAATGTAAACACACCCACAGTGGCTTCCCCAGCTGAGATGCAACAGATCTTACAGAGACCGGGGTTAAGCGACAGTGAGAAAGTACAACGGTACAATGAGACGCTTCAACGGTACATGACGTTCATGGACCAATACAAAACCCTCTCTACCCCACCACCACAACCACCACGCGACACACCGCCGACCTCAGCACCGCTCCAACAGCCGCCATTACCAGGGGTACAACCCACAGTCTCACAGTGGGTCGAAGGCGAAGTGCTGAAGAGTGTACCTGCATCGTTCAAGAAACAAGCTGGCCTGGTATTACAACGGATGAAACAGAATCCTAACATGACTTGGAATGATAAAGGCGAACTCCTGATACAGAATCAGGTGGTCCCCGGGACCCACATGACGGATTTAGTGAATGACCGGATGCGTCAACGCAGGTCGCACACAGATCCTAGAGGATGGGAGGTCTTCGCTCAAGGCTTGAAAGACATGCATGTACCACAGGAATTGGTGGGGAATCCCCAGCGCTGAGCCTTTATGCAGCGGACCCAGCAATCGCCGAGTGGCCCACTACCTTCTTGGGAAGCCGAGTGGGAACCGGAGTAACCCCCCAAAACACCACCACAACAGGCACCTTCTTTTCAGGCCTTTACAAAACCACCCTTGATCAGGATATCTCCAGAGCCGTGACACGTAGCAAGTCACCGCGACGAACACGACGCCGGACACAACCGCCCAAGGCCTGGAACACCTATTAAAACCAACAGCAGCAGGACAGCTCAGTCGCCATGTTTTACCTCACCCTACCCAGTAACAGCTCGCTGGATGTGTTTCCTGACAACACCTTGGCCAAGTACGTCACCCAGTTACCGCAACCGTTGCATTTACCTGGACGATGGGAATGTGGCCTCGTGGATATCCAGTACCCTTACTCGTGGTACAACGTGCGAGCCAATGAAGTGTGGTACGAGGTGACCTACGAAGGCAAAAACACCCGACTCACTCTCCCCGAAGGCCAATACGATACCCCCAAGGAGTTCATGCAGGGGCTGACAAGACTGTTGCATTATAAGGCTCTACGGGAGGTCACGAATGTTTTAAAACCCATCAAATCCTTTCCCTTCAAGAATCACGTGGACTTCGATTACAACGCACACAACGACAAGGCACAGATCCTCCTCACCGCCAACGTGAGTGTCGTACAGAGTCCTATCCTACAGCAAAGGCTGGGTCTCGCTCACGCGACCTACGCGCGTCCATCCGAGGACCATGGCCAGATCCCGATGGATATGAAGTCGGGTATGTACGTCTACTCGGACGTAGTCGACAACCACATCGTGGGCGATATCAACACACCTCTGTTACGGGTGGTCCCCATTAAAAAGACGTATGGAGATCAAGTCACCCACAGTTTCACCCACATGCTCTACCTACCCGTACGACAAACCGACATCAACACTATCACGGTGAATATAAGAGATGACGCGGGACGACCGGTGGCATTCGAACGGGGAAAAGTGATGCTGACACTTCATTTTCGACAAGCACGTGCTCTCCACTTTGTATAATGAAGGTCCCTTACGAGTGCGATGCACGCAGCTATATGGACTATTATGCCCAACAGGCCGGGGGTGGCCTTCCCGTCTTTAGTGGTGCACGCATGCAACGAGGACATGGGCTGGGGAACATACTCGGGAACATCGTCAAAACGTTCCTGCCCTTGTTGACGCGTGGGGTGAAAGCAATCGGCAAACAAGCGGTACGCAGTGGACTGCAAGTGACCGGTGATGTCTTGGGGAGTACGGCACCCAAAGAAGCCTTGAAACGGCGGGCCAAAGAAGCGGGAGGCATCTTGGTGGCCAAAGCACAACGCACCGTAGGGAATAAAAGACCTGCACCACCGAGACCACGCACCAGTCGACGACCGACCCAGCGACGACGCACATCGAAGACCCAGGATATCTTTTCTTAAACATGTCCTTGATCCACGCAGAGTCCTGCCCCTCCACCAACAGTGAATTTGATTTGTGGACCGTGCCGCCCACACAGACCAGTGCCGAACAAGGATTATGGGAGGAGCATCTCCCGCTCTCCAAGATCAACAAAACAGGGCCCATCGAGTTCACCATCAGTAATGCGGATACGGCCTATGTGGATTTAGCCCATACATACTTGTATGTGAAAGCCAAGGTCGTCAATGGGTATGGCTCCAGAATCATCCAAGCTGCAACGGTGGGCCCGACGAATCTCTGGCTGCACTCGATGTTTCAACAGGTGGATATTTTTCTCAGCGACAAACTCATCAGTGACTCGACCAACACGTACCCCTATCGAGCCTACATCGAGACACTGTTGTCGTATGGACGAGAGGCTAAAAAATCTCAGCTGACAGCCGCTTTATTCTACCAGGACACAGCCGAGCACATGGACACGGTAGACAATGAAGGATATAACAAACGGAAGGCTTTCACTGCGAACGGCGCCTCGGTGGATCTCATGGGTCGACTACACGCAGACATTTTCATGCAAGACCGGTACCTCTTGAACAAGATCCCCATCAAAATCCGACTGATACGGGCGCCTCCGACCTTCGCCTTGATGGCCACTAACGTAGATGGGCATGCAGCTGATTATAAGATTGTTATCCAAGAGGCAGTCCTGTATGTCCGAAAAGTGAAACCGAATCCAGCCGTTCAATTGGGACACATGAAAGCCTTGGAAACAAAACCAGCCCAGTACCCTATCCGACGTATACAAACCAAAGTGTTCTCTGTGTCTGCTGGAAATATGAGCGCCAACAAAGAAAACCTGTTCCTGGGGGAACTACCCAAGCGATTGATCCTGGCTTGTGTGGAAAATACCAGTTTCAGCGGAGCCTACCCAGAGAATCCGTTTGACTTTCAACATTTCGGCATCAATTTTGTGGCCCTGCATGTGGATGGACAACAGGTCCCAGCCGCGGCCTTAACACCGAACTTTGGACGCAGGAATTTCATTCGAGCCTATCAGAGCCTGTTTACAGCCACCGGTCAAATCAACCAGGACGAAGGGAATATGATCAGTCGGAAGGACTACGCGAACGGATACACGTTGTTCTGTTTCGATCTGACCCCCACCTTAGAGAACGACCATCAGCTGGCCCTGGCCAAGCAAGGCCAATTTACGGTTGGATATCCACTTTGCACGAGCCCTCGGGACCACCGTCAATGTGATCTGCTACGCCGAGTTTGACAACATCATTCAAGTGGACAAGGCGCGCAACGTCCTGTGTGACTTTTTCACCTAACATGGATACAGACCAGATAACCACCGTGCTGAAGAATGACCCAGGGACACGTATGGTCTTTCAAGGGGTGTTCGCCCGAGATGTGTTCCCATT
>JAVTVY010006776.1:0-38632 GCA_036873755.1 Hanleya hanleyi
CCACCGTCATCGCCCTATTCAAGATATCTACAATTTCCGACTGACCGACCTCGCCCGTCTACGTAGCTACGTAAAAGCCATCTTCAAAGATCAAACTACGGCCTTCAAATTGAATCTGGCGTTTGGTTATGTGCTGCAGCATAAAGAGACAGTCCAAGTCCGATACTTTTACTCGAGCAGTAACATCCAGGTATTTGACCAACCGTTTACCATCATTAACCGAGTGTCGCTAGAGACGATGCTGGAGAAACTGAACACCGTGGATCCCTTGGAATGGGCCCGGTTGCAACGCCCCAACACCAAGTGGACAGTGGACAGTGGACAGTGTGACCAATGTTACGTTCTTCGTGACCAAGCTGACCGACCAACCCATCGGGTGAATGTATTCACCCAGGCACTGATAGATACTCAGAATGCACAAGCAACTATCTGAGGATATGTTACCTCAACGGTATCCTGGGCTGCCCGATGATGATTAGAATAAACGGTTCAAAGCGAACATGGCCGAAGATGGAACTTTCTGAAATGAAGACTTTTGATTGGACAAGAATACATCTAACGGACAGGAACGAATATGACAGATGCAAATGGTGGCCTCTGATTGGACAAGTCTTCTTGAATTGTAACACCAAGTGGATAGTGGAGATAATGACCAATGTTGCATTCTTCGTGGTTAAACTGACCACCACCTCCATCGGATGAAAGTATTCACCCATGCACTGATAGGTACTCAGAATGCGCAAACAACTATCTGAGGATATGTTGCCTCAACGGTATCCTGGCCTGCCCGACGATGATTGAAATGACTTGGGTTGATGACTTTCGAGACTTCTGATTGAATATTAGGCACGAAATGGTGGCCTCTGATTGGATAAGAATCTTCTTGAATTGTAAATATACCCAACGCAGCTCCCCAGCGTAGGTGATGTAACATTGGGGAAAATAAAATATATGAAAAACACTTCTTGTTGTTGTTGTTCTCTCATGTGTCATCCTTGTTGTTGTTGTTGTTCTCTCTCTGGTCTATATCATGGCGTTATGTTAGAGTGTTAAGGTGTAACGACGGGCGTTGACGGGCATCACCGCATTTCGAAGAATTAGTGACAATTCCATGGAATATCAGAGCTTCTAAGCTATTTCACCAGGGCGTTGAAGCATTAAGAATGGTGTTGGTGGGCGTTGCTACAAGATGACACCTCACACGGTCCATTTGGACCGCGGATGGTCCATCTCTACACCAAATAACATCCTTCACTGCTATAAAAGGCCCACTTTCGCTACAACTTGTACTAATGACGTCACCAATGACGTCACATATGCTATAAATATCCCTGAAATCAGGGTCTATACTCCGAGAGCTACAACATGATACCCCACACGACGCATTCGCAACGCGGATGGTCCATCTCTACACCATCTGCGTATATACTCCTGTAAAATAGAGCCGATTTTATTTCTTTGGAAAGGGGCAAGGACTTGCGCTTTTTATACTACTAAACTGTGAAGTAAATTACATCTTACATAGGCCTTAAGGCCGTGATATGCATATGAAGTAGTCTGGAGCATGGTCAGTACTTGTCAATTTTCCCTTCGTCTACTACTCACCGATTTTTTTATTTTTATTATTATTTTCGGTACTTTCAAATTTTTTTCCATCGTATTCTACATGATCAACCTCATAGCTCATAGTAAAAGCCATAAAAAAAACCGATCACCCCTATACCCATACAGGCCAAATATAGCGGGACATGATCTTCACCTGGGAATTGGTCATTCGACAATATTGCAAAGTCACAGACAGCCGAAATGGCATTAACTATTTACATATGTGACGGGTAGGAATTGTACTATTAAATGTCATTCATTTCAGTCATATTCATTTGTTAGGAGTAATCCGAGTGCATCAATTAATAGTCTGGACTCATACGAGGATAGAAAATAAAATTAGTGCATTGTTAGACTAGAATATCATGTCCTAAATAATTATCAGAACAATCCATAGGCTGTGAGAGAGCTAAACCCCGATGTATTGGTTATACACAGAATACCCGGCCGGCCTATTTTAAGCGGAATCCATTATTGAGCATCAGAGTTGTCTCCCTTGCACCAAAGCGTATAGATGGCGCTGATGTTTGAACGAGGCGAATATCCGGGCAATGACATCAAAATTCGAGCGTTAACTGCGTAGAAAGTCGCTCACATCTGTTAATCATACAGCTGCTCGACATCGCCTAAATCGCTGGACTCTGCATTGACACACAAATATTATTAGTTATTCAGGTTTTGCCCCAGGTGTATGGAAAGTTACGACTCTCCCTGAAACTCATACACCGACTGAACGAAACGAGCTGGAATTTTCAGGGCATGCGTATCGATGTGAAAATTGATATTCTTTCACAGATTTCGAAGGGTATACAGTTCTGGTGAGAATGAACGCAGCCTTTATGATCAGCGATTGAACGATAATGTAGGCCACCGAACAGGTTTTGTGGAATCAACATTTCTGTAACACTCCTCCCTTGACTGGAGGGATTTTATCGGACATGTGCAGTACGGAGAACGCTATTTGTTGCATACATTCGCTTATCGTGGCAGTCCGTATAATTTGTCAATTTTTGTGTTTGGTTTCGTGAGAGAGGACGACAATGGTTTTCATTAGTGCAAAACTCCCGCTCCCCGACCCCAACAGTGAAAGCTGGTGGATGAAATTGTACTCCACGGGAACGGTTGGTGATACGCATATTTGTTAGCATACGAATGCATCGTGATGAAGGCTTCAATGGTGTGTTATACCCACCTAGGAAAAAAACAGCCCCAGATCATCTGGACTAAACTCTTTATCAGGTAAGCTAGACTTTAGTACTATACTTGCGTTGAAACCCATGCAGACAACCGATTCCAATATTTCAATGCATTGGCAACATAGCGTCGCACGAAATATACGCGCCCCTGTTGACCAGGATTTTTTTATACTCCCACAACAACAGACAATTTGAAGACAATTTTCTAGCGGGTGTTTTCTTGAAAATAATTGCTGTAATATTTTTGTGGACGCTAAATATAGAGGAGAAAATGGCAACATTGTGACCAAACCATAACAGTTGACAGCTGTAAAAATAGATACCGTGGCATAAATTAGAGAGAGCATTTCAGTACATCTCAAAAAAATGAAACCTGGATGGGTATCCTTCATCTCGAGGGGACGCAAGTTCGATTCTTGCTTTCATTATGTGAGTATGTGTTGGACATGTGATCTTTAAATTTTATTATCATCAATACACCTAAACGGTATAGTTCAACCACACCCCAGCCCAACCGATGCCCCTTCATGAATGCTTCATAATTTTTTAGACGCACCCCGAGTGCATCAATTAATAGTCTGGACACCTACGAGAATTAAAAATAATACATTATCATGGTTAACTTCGAATATCAAGGGCTCATCATTATCCTCTTTAAAAATTGTTTTAAAAACCCCGGTATAAGGGGTAGGAAAATTTATTTTGATAAGCGTTGGCTGGGGATCGGGAAAGTGACAGGCTGGGGATCTTGAAACACATATGCAAATGAGGGCTGGGCATCGGGAAAGTGACAGGCTGGGGATCTTGAAACATATATGCAAATGAGGGCTGGGCATCGGGAAAGTCACATGCTGGGGATCTTGAAAAGAACATATGCAAATGAGGGCTGGGCATCGGGAAAGTGACAGGCTGGGGATCTTGAAACACATATGCAAATGAGGGCTGGGCATCGGGAAAGTCACATGCTGGGGATCTTGAAAAGAACATATGCAAATGAGGGCTGGGGAAAAACCCATTACACAGCTGCTGCTGCTGCTGGGGATGGAGAAACCGACAGGGGCGCTGGGGATCGGGAAAGTGACCTACATATGCAAATGAGGGCGGGGGAAAAACCCATTACACAGCTGCTGCTGGGGATCGAGAAACTGACAGGGGGCTGGGGATCGGGAAAGTGACCTACATATGCAAATGAGGGCGGGGAAAAACCCATTACACAGCTGCTGCTGGGGATCGAGAAACTGACAGGGGGCTGGGGATCGGGATAACAAGCCGCCATCTTGAATCCAAACCACCCGCCCATACTAAAACAAGCCGCCATCTTGAATCCAAACCACCCTCCCATACTAAAACAAGCCGCCATCTTGAATCCAAACCACCCTCCCATACTAAAACAAGCCGCCATCTTGAATCCAAACCACCCGCCCATACTAAAACAAGCTGCCATCTTGAACATATGCAAATGAGGGCTGGGGAAAACCCATAACACACACAAACAAGCCGCCATCTTGAATACGACCACCCCTAACCTACAAAAACAAGCCGCCATCTTGAATACGACCACCCCTAACCTACAAAAACAAGCCGCCATCTTGAACATATGCAAATGAGGGCTGGGGAAAACCCATAACACACACAAACAAGCCGCCATCTTGAATACGACCACCCCTAACCTACAAAAACAAGCCGCCATCTTGAATATACCCAATGCACCCAATGACCTCATTTGCTGCTCCGTATGGCAGAACTGTACAACCCAGAACAAGTCGAGACATGCCTTGATCACGTGATCGTCATTGGGAAACCATACCCAGCCCATTAGATGCCCCTTCACCTAAGCTTCACTTTGATACCTCACTCGACCCAATCGGACCATTTTATCTACGGACTACTTTTTCTCAGCGGAAGCTTTTTCTCGAAACCGAATTACCGCCAAAACCACGGCCAAACCGCATCACCGCGCATGAATACATTTTTTTTTTTTTTTTGCCGGAACTTTTTTTTTTTCGTGGAGGTGCACTCATTGACACCGGTGTCAATGAGTGCACATGCACCCATTGAACTCATTTGCATATTTTCAAAATCCCCAATAATCTCACAACCCCCCATTCTCATTTGCATATTTTCAAAATCCCCAATAATCTCACAGCTCCCCAATGCTCCCCAATCTCCCCCAATTGTGACGTCAAAACAGGTTCTCGCGCAGGCGCAGTGGGGGGGTTTACGTGACGGATGCGGTTTACCTACTACTTGTCGGACTATAACATTACACGTGGACTTCCATTATCAGCTGTCAGATTTGTTTTTTAGGATTTTTTAACGAGAAAATGACAGATATTGTCATTTCTTTTATCAAAAGGCAAAAAAAGAAGTGAATCCTGATCAACGTTTGGCGCTATTCGACAAGCTCATACAAGGTTTGGACTGGTCATCAAAGCCTGATACGAGTTGATGGTTTCAGGACTGTCTGATCCACCTCACTGAAGTTGTGATATAATCACCTCAAATATAATCTAATATTTGTAAAATACATCGCACTGCATCCTTGGTTTATTCTGAAGGGAGTAGTATACTTATATACTCATCCGGATACATTATCAATCAGGGATAAATCCAATCAAAAACTTGCCATTTCTACATGTTTCAGGGATAAATATATAAGTATTAGTTAATGCATGACAAAAACAGCTTGCTATTCTATAATTTATGAAAATGATCAATGTAAACCACGAGAAAAAATTTTTTCCTATAGTGTAAGTCACACATCGCATAAAACCTTGATTGTACGTTTATCAGCTAGATTACCTTACAGAATGTAAGATAGGAATTTTGAAAGTAATATATTATTCCATTATGTTACAGCAGATGTGTCTGTGCAACGAAGTTGTTCATCACATTATTACATACATTAAAACTTAATATCTTAGACTCCTATTGATGTTTGTCCAGAACTGTGTCCCTAAGAAGAATGTGTCACTCACATTGGTCAGTTCCAACAGTTCTTCTAACATAACTAGTTTTCCACCAGTGCATACGTATATAGATTGGTTTAAAACTTTTTAAAATAATTATGGACAAAGCAGATATTGTGTGTGATTGTACTAACAGATAGAGTAATTGGTATGCCGGTCCATTTTAACGTTTGTTATTCATACTATCACTTTTTATACGTTTTTACTCAAAACCTTCGTCAAAATCCAAAAATAAATTTAAACTTTGTTAGTGGGGTTTCTCACATATAGGTCTACGATTTGCTGGACTACTCGCCTTGGAGTCTCATGTTCTAAACAATTTATCTATGGAAAAGATAACTGAAATTTAAAATTTTTTGGAAGTTTCAAAATGTGGCGATTTTACGTCTTTTGAAAAAAAAGTTGAATTTCATGAATCTGGTGAATGAAAATATTAGTTTTAAAAATCAAAGGGGCGATTCATGCCTGGTGACATATCTAAGTACATCTGTGCACCATGCACGAATATCGAAAATCTTATCCATTGCCTATTTTTCCGAACTGTTGGATTATTCTCTATCTGACGAATATACTTCTGTCACATCCAATGATGTTTGTGCAACTAGCTTCCCCAGATCAATTTCAGTGCTGTTTGTATGGACAACTTCGACAATGCCGCAACAAGTTTCCAAACGCGGATGGACAGAACCAATTCCTATGGTGAAGCAGATGAAAATACATTACTTATGCGTACTACATTGTAAGCTTATTCTTTCCCAGTAATCTCAAACTTCAAATCATAAAGATTTCAAGGCAGCCCTGGATAATGAGAGTGATCCTGTTGGAATCCTATACAGCGATTTCAGATCCTCTACCTGTGCTTATGTGAGAATGTTGTTTCAATCTTTATGGGATGCTGTGGATAATTACAAACTTCATGAGTTCAAAACAACTGCAGACTATACTCATCTGAGCAGCCAGAAACGTTTCGATCAAGCCATGATCAGGCTATGTAGAATCGGTCATACACGATTAACGCACGAACATTTACTAAAACAATGACTAGCCCCAAGGTGTATCCAATGCCACAAAGATATCACAGTGAAATATATTCTGATCGACTGTATAGATTTTAAGATTGTAAGAGATTTTTTTTATCGAGATATGCTTTAGAAGATCTTTTTAGTCGGGTAAAAACAAGATCGTATTTTAGGTTATTTGAGAGAAATTGGTTTGTTGTATAAATTTGTATGTGTGTACATGTTTTTAATGTGTTGTGTTGATTACTTCTAGATTACTATACATCTAGGTTGTTAATTTGTTTTTTGCTGGAATACTTAGAATTTTGTTTAACCGTCGCTAATATAGCTGAAATATTGCTGAAGGCGACGTTAAATCTTAATTCTCTCTGTCTCTCTATCTTTCTCTCTCTCATATAATGAGTATGTGTCATGTTCAGCCGCTGATTCAGAATATCACATTTGTGCCTCTAGACCGCTAGAGGCGTTCTGGCAAAGGTATGGGCAGATATACATCTAAATCAATACAGGGGTAGGCTTCTTCCGCCCCATGAATAGCTGACAGTTGATCACAATCCACGATGGATGGACCGGGTTTATATATCTGCTGATATGTAAACGGACCGTTAATGCGGATGTGCTATTATGTTTTCAAGAGGAAAAATATGTGGCCATATTGGATTGTTATGGCATACAATGAGTACGTGCGTTGAATATTATACAATTACTTTTGATGAGGTCAATATGTGGTTTTGTGGACCTAAAAAAACGGCCGAGGTGAATAATGTTTTCTCAGGTCCACAAGATCACATATTGACCGATATCAAATGACTATGATTGTTTTATTATATGACACTGACGTTTCTTTCTCGTTAAATTGGTGAATGCAGTTAGAATATAGCATATAGTAGTAAAAAACGGAACACGGACTTTACCCCTAAAATAGGGGAAAACACCTATCAACCCTAGCCAAAAGGGCTAATATCGGTCTCCGGGCTTATCGGGGCCTGCCTATCAAGTCAATGGGGTGGGTGCATGTAAAATTAGGATTTGTTCTCGAAACTATAAAAAAGCGGAACACGGACTTTACCCCTAAACTAGGGGAAAACCCCTATCAGCTCTAGCCAAAAGGGCTGATATCGGTCCCCGGGCTTATCGGGGCCTGTCTATCAAGTCAATGGGGAGGGTGCATGTAAAATTAGGATTTGTCCCCGAAAATATCAAAAGCGGAACACGGACTTTACCTAGGGGAAAACCCCTATCAACTCTAGCCAAAAGGACTAATATCGGTCCCCGGGCTTATCGGGGCCTGCCTATCAAGTCAATGGGGTGGGTGCATGTAAAATTATGATTTTTTTTCCGAAAATATAAAAAGCGGAACACGGACTCTACCCCTACAATAGGGGTCTGTATTATACAATATAAGGGAAAATGCCTGTATGGGGTATGGGGATGGTCAATTTTTTTTGTGGGTGTTACTATGGGTTGTGGGGTCTCGTTTTTCTCGTCTTGCCGAGAAAAATACAATGGGAGGGGTCCCGGAGCGAATCGGTGAAATTTTTGGAAAAGTACCATATAGCCCATATAATCCCATACTGACTATATAGGTTCAACCTGGAAAATTCACACACGTTCATTGTGATATGGGTTGTTTGGTCTTGTTTTTCACGTCTCGTCATTTAGAACATGATGGGAAGGGTCCCGGAGCGAAACGGTGAAATTTTTGGAAAAAGCTCACCGAGGCCTGGGTAGGCCCATAGGCTGGCTATGGGGTATAGGTCCAATCTGGGAAATTCACACACGTTCATTGTGATATGGGTTGTTTGGTCTTGTTTTTCACGTCTCGTTATTTAGAACACGATGGGAAGGGTTTCGAAGCGAAACGGTGAAATTTTGGGTAGGCCCATAGGCCTATACTGCATGGCTATGGAGGTATAGGTCCATACGGGGTGAACGTTTTGGGGTCTAGGTGAGCCCCTAATGGTCCTATGGTGTCGTATGAGGTCTTATTTTGAAGCTCTCGTGGAGTTTGTATTGTATCGACTCATGGTTCGTCCGTGTGCAAGAGTCTGCGCATGCGTAGTCTGGCCGTAGTATAGAAAGAAGGCATGTTGGGGGATGCGTGGGGGTGTGTTTTAACCCACCACTAGGGGTCCATGGTTGTGGTTTGGTGGGTTGTGAAGTCACCTCCGGGTTTCACTAAAACTACCTTCGAAGAGAAGAGTTCCAATGTTCCCGTACACGTAGGATCCGGATGTTCAACATCCGGGTTTTTTCCCGGCCCGGCCCGGCCCACCCCGGCCGCAGCGCGCGCGCGCGGGGGTGATCTGATGCCGCAGCGCGCGCGGGCTGTCCGGAAGTGCGGGGGTGAATCGGCAGCGCGCGCGCATGAAGACCCTCATACATACCCCAATGCAGGCGCAGACGTGATGTGCCCGGATAATAGACACGGACGTCGCCGAGAAAAACACATACAACACGTCACATACAGTCGCCCCCCTCAATACCCTCATATATACCCGGTTGACGGACGCTACCGAAAAGACACGGACTTTACCGAAAAGACATGGACTTTACCGAAAAGACACGGACTTTACCGAAAAGACACGGACGAACCCGAAAAGACACGAAGGTGAACGACATTGTGAGAAAACCCCACAGACAGGTTATTACATGCATTCCTATGGTGTTCACAGGTTACGCCCGATTCACGCATAATAAAAGGATTGATCTGGTTTGTTGTTGCTCTCTTTTTTGGACTAACCCATCAGAAATAATGCGTATCACGGACTACACCCGTAGAGCTACGTCTAGGCGCGTATGTGTGACATGATCTATAAAACATGTCTCTCTGGATTCCACACCTTCATTCCTACGGTTGCAGAGCCATGACGGACACCCGTCTCTATGCGACTCGCATTTTACAGCATGCCGCCGTGGTTAATTCACTCACGGGTTACCGAGCAGTGGTTCGGTCCATGTTTTCAGATGGCGATGACAACGAGGGGCGACGCCAGATCCTGAAAGAGTTCACAAAAGCGGTCCTCGACAGAGTGCACTCGATGGAGAGGTGTGCCATCACTCATCACTACTGGACTATGACAGCCATCCTTGATGCTCGGGCTATGAGCGCTCACGCCGGAATCAGCGACGGCTGGTTGGTCTAGTCATGGCCTGTGCCCTATTGACCCTGGCGCTGTGGCATTGACAGTATGACCTGACTATAAATACGAGGGTCAGACACAGTGTGCGTCATTCACCGATCGTCATTGGGTCAACCGTGTCACCAGTTCTACGAGCCATCCTTCCACTTACACCCCGGGTGGGGTTACACGTCTATGAAGATAAAGTCACCCTCGTGGAAGAACGTGGAGATGTTTGCTGGTCGCGCGCTGAGACCGTATCGAATACGGTTACGCTACACCGTGACGGCTGGACCAAATTTAAACGGATGTTGAGCGGCGAGCTCGACGGACACCTCATCCACATAGACAATGCCATCTACGTACACCGTGGACCCTTCTTGCCACGCCTGGGCCGCTACCAAGACCCTACGCGAGGCTCCACCCTAGACCCCGATCTGTGGACAGCCTTCGAGAAAGTGGTGCCCATCGTGGACCAGCTGTTTACACCGGACGAGCGGTCATCAGACGAGTTGGAGTGGGCTCGTGCCCTGAGAGAAGCGGCAGCAGAACCCAATGAACAAATGTCTAGCCATGAACCAGACGACGATGCCATTGATTACCCGGCTAGACTCAGTCAGCCCAGTGACATGACCACCCGATCCTTTGATCTCACGGGGTTCTCCCTATAAATACGAGAGACAGTCAAATCTGGTACCATTCACGTACTGACCATGACGGAGCATATAATCCTGGCGTATCTCAGCTTGACCCCCGAGGTTTTCCTGCACGTTTATGCGGATAAGGTCGATATCATGGATATCATGGAGGTGGGAGACATCTGTGATGCGGACCCTACACAACCGTGCCCGGCCCACAATCGTCTGTCCTGGCAGGGTTGGACCAAATTCAAACGGGTGTTGTCTGGTGAACTGGACGGCGACCTCATTCACTTGTGTCACGATGTGTACATCCGACGTGGCCCTTTCTTTGCTCAATTGGCTCGGCTAGATGGGGGTACAGTGCATTTTACTCTTCACCCTGATCTATAGTCTGCATTGGATGATGCCGTGGTAGATGTGGATCAAGTGCTTATCAAGCATTTATCAGACGAGTTGGACTGGTCATTGACCATGGACATTGTGGAAGCCAACGAAGAAAATCAGAAAGAAACTCCGAACCAAGATATACCCGTTATAAATAAACGATAGAGCCAGGGTCCATCATCATTTGTCACCATGAAGCGCTGGGAGAAGATGTTGGGTAACTTATACTACAGTCCCGACAGTCCGGCGGCCAATAGTGCATTGTCGGCTCTCTATCGAGCGGCCAATCCCCAGGGGATACAACGTGCCCAAGTCCGAGATTGGTTAAGAAAAGAAGACACCTATACCTTACATCGATCTGTCCGTCGCCATTTTCTACGGAATCGGGTCATCGTGGGAGGACTAGATGCCCAGTGGCAAACGGATTTGGTCGATATGAGCGCCTTTGCCAAACACAACGATGGGAATCGGTATATCTTGACGTGCATCGATATCCTATCCAAGTATGCGTGGGTGGTACCCATCCGGACGAAAACGGGGGCGAATCTCATAGCGGCGTTCAAAGACATCTTCAAGACCGGCGCAAACCTTTGTATTTGCAAACCGACGAAGGCACGGAATTCCTCAACAGACCGTTCCAAGCCTTTCTCAAGAAACAGAAGGTGTTTTTCTTCCATACGTACAACGAGACCAATGCTTCCGTGGTGGAAAGGTTCAACAGGACATTCAAAGGCCGCATGTATAAATATTTCACCTATAAGAATACAAGGCGGTACATCGATGTTCTCCCGAAACTTGTGAGTGGTTACAATCGAGCCTATTATCGGAGTATAGAGAGAGCCCCCATTACCGTGACCCAACGCAATGAGGCCCAAGTCCGGCGTGTCTTGTATCCCAGGCAATCGCAGCGAACGCCGAAGGAGATGTTCTAGTTCGGGGACCCTGTACGGAACAGTAAAGTCAAGGGCAAGTTCGAGAAAAATTACTTGCCCAACTGGACCGATGAGCACTTCCTGATTAAACGGCGCCTACCCCGACAGCAGCGAGTCTATGAACTGGAAGATCTTCAAGGGGAACCGTTGCTAGGGACGTTTTACGAGATGGAATTACCGTCCGTCGTAAAAACAAAGCAAGACTACTACACGGTGGAGCAGATTTTGAAAACGTAACGTCGACGTGGCAAGCTGTTTCATTTCGTCAAATGGCAAGGCTGGCCCAGTTCCTTCAATTCCTGGGTCGCTGCCAACCAGGTGAAACGACTATAAAGCCAGACACCACTACCGTCATCCTTCATTCCACGTTCGACCACGGTGCTATGGACAAACAGCAGCTGCCTCTGAACACAGCGTCTCCCAAAACGCGCAAAGCGCAAGTGGGCTTTGTGGTGATAGTGCTAACCCTGCTGAGTGTGTTGTACGGAGGTGTGTTTTACGACGTAGCCTATGTCAGCACGCTACTTAACCAACTGAGAACACCAGCCATCAGTGAAACCAGTCTACAGATAGCACCAGTCACCTCCGTGATCGAAACGAGCCCAGTCATCACCACACCACGTGTACAAGCCACAACGAGCTCCACACCAAGCTCCACACCTACACCAAGTACACCCACTACGTCTGAAAACCCACCGAATTTCATCCCTCACACTGAACAGACAACGACGACCGACGTTATACCCACCACCATCATCACTCACAGTGAACAGACAACGACGACCGACGTTGTACCCACCACCACCACTCCAGTTCACTTGTACGAAATTTACAAGAGCGGGTTACCAAGACAGCACATACAGCTCGAACCATGGACCCTGGGTGGCAGCATCCCTTCACTTGCGTCATCGCAGGACCGAAGGGCTCCGGCAAAACGCACTTCGTCAGGAAGCTCCTTTAACACGCCGACATCATGATCACCCCACCCATTGCCCGAGTCGTGTGGTGTTACGGAGAATGGCAGGCAGCGTATGCAGCAATGCCCCACATCCCGTTCGTGGAAGGCCTACCTAACCTGGCCGATTTGGAACCCGACACCTTGGTGGTTCTGGATGATCTCATGGCGGAGACGGATGCGCGGGTCACCCAACTCTTTAACAAAGGCAGCCACCATCGACGGCTCAGCATCATCTACATTGTGCAGAATCTGTTCAGTAAAAACAAAGAACATCGGAACATCAGCTTAAATGCGCACTACCTGGTGGTCTTCAAAGACACCGGGCGATACCACTCAACTGCTGCACCTGGCGAGACAGATGTATCCTGGCCGCACACCGTTTGCGTTGGAAGCTTTTAAAGATGCCACAACCCCTCAGCACGGGTATATGCTCTTCGACCTCAAGCAAGCCACCCCGACCACCTTCGACTACGGACCGGCATCTTTCCCGGAGAGGCCCACCACGTGTACATGCAAAAATAATGTAAACACACCCACAGTGGCTCCCCAGCTGGAGTGTGTGTTTGCTGATGGGGATAATAAAAAGAATGAATACCACAGCATGGTTGACCTTGTCTCTGTTCTCTGAGGTAGATAAAAAGGGCAGAGTTGTGGGTTCTGGCATTAGTTGTACATGTCTGCGCGAGTACGGAAGCACGCTCCCACGCTCCGTGTATTGAAGAAGGCCCCACCCGAGTTGGTCCGAACCATTGTACGCGGTGTGGACCCTGACCTTGTACGCTGTCTGTGCGAGATCGGGTACAGCCTGTTAAAAGGCAAAGTACCACTGACTCCGGCTCAGAAGACCAAGTTGACCAAGCATAAGACAGGTCTCCGAAACTTAGTCTAGAAGCGAGTCTCTCAAACACAAAAGAAAAAGGTGTTACAGAAAGGCGGCTTTCTCGGGGGCATCTTAGCACCGTTGGCCGCTTCCGTGTTGGGTCCAGTATTGGGTGGACTCTTCGGCCGACAATGAACCACACGAAAAAAATGGTCCTCGTCGAACCACGGTTCCTTCAAAACCTCCAATCGCCCTACCCTGTCCCACCTACGGTGAAGACCATAAACACCCTCAATGGAGAGATGCAACAGATCTTACAGAGACCGGGGTTAAGCGACAGTGAGAAAGTACAACGGTACAATGAGACGCTTCAACGGTACATGACGTTCATGGACCAATACAAAACCCTCTCTACCCCACCACCATCACCACCACCACCACCACGTGACACACCGCCGACCTCAGCACCGCTCCAACAGCCGCCATTACCAGGGGTACCACCCACAGCCCCACAGTGGGTGGAAGACGAAATACTGAAGAGTGTACCTGCATCGTTCAAGAAACAAGCTGGCCTGGTATTACAACGGATCAAACAGAATCCTAACATGACTTGGAATGATAAAGGCGAACTACTGGTACAGAATTAGGTGGTCCCAGGCACCCACATGACGGGTTTAGTGAATGACCTGATGCGCAAACGCAGGTCACACAGGGATCCTCGAGGATGGGAGGTCTTCGCTCAAGGCTTGAAAGACATGCATGTACCACAGAAATTGGTGGGGAACCCCCACCGCTGGGCCTTCATGCAACAAGTCACCGCGACGAACACGACGCCGGAAACAACCGCCCAAGGCCTGGAACACCTATTAAAACCAACAGGAGCAGCAGGACAGCTCAGTCGCCATGTTTTACCTCACCCTACCCAGTAACAGCTTGCTGGATGTGTTTCCTGACAACACCGTGGCCAAGTACGTCACCCAGTTACCGCAACCGTTGCATTTACCTGGACGATCGGAATGTGGCCTCGTGGATATCCAATACCCTTACTCGTGGTACAACGTGCGAGCCAATGAAGTGTGGTACGAGGTGACCTACGAAGCCAAAAACACCCGACTCACCCTCTCCGAAGGCCAATACGATACCCCCAAGGAGTTCGTGGGTGGGCTGACATGACTGTTGCATTATAAGGCTCTACGGGAGGTCACGAATACATCAAAACCCATCAAATCCTTTCCCTTCAAGAATCACGTGGACTTCGATTACAACGCACACAACGACAAGGTACTTCTCATCGCCAACTTGAGTGTCGTACTGAGTCCTATCCTACAGCAAATGCTGGGTCTCGCTCACGCGACCTACACGGGTCCATCCGAGGACCATGGCCAGATCCCGATGGATATGAAGTCGGGTATGTACAGACTCTACGTCTACTCGGACGTAGTCGACAACCACACCGTGGGCGATATCAACACACCTCTGTTACGGGTGGTCCCCATTAAAAAGACGTATGGAGATCAAATCACCCACAGTTTCGCCCACATGCTCTACCTGCCCGTACGACAAACCGACATCAACACTATCACGGTGGATATAATAGATGACACGGGACGACCGGTGGCATTCGAACGCGGGAAAGTGGTGCTGACACTTCATTTTCGACAAGCACGTGCTCCCCATTTTGCATAATGAAAGTACCTTACGAGTGCGATGCACGCAGCTATACGGACTATTATGCCCAGCAGGCCGGGGTGGCTTTCCGGTCTTTAGCGGTGCACGCATGCAACGAGGACATGGGCTGGGGAACATACTCGGCAGCATCGTCTAAACGTTTTTGCCCTTGGTGACGCGTGGGGTGAAAGCAATCGGCAAACAAGCGGTACGCAGTGGACTGCAAGTGGCCGGTGATGTCTTGGGGGTTCGTCACCCAAAGAAGCCTTGAAACGGCGGGCCAAAGAAGCGGGAGGCGTCTTGGTGGCCAAAGCACAACGCACCGTAGGGAATAAAAGAGCTGCCCCACCGAGACCACGCACCAGTCGACGACCGACCCAGCGACGACGCACATCGAAGACCCAGGATATCTTTTCTTAAACATGTCCTTGATCCACGCAGAGTCCTGTCCCTCCACCAACAGTGAATTTGATTTGTGGACCGTGCCGCCCACACAGACCAGTGCCGAACAAGGATTATGGGTGGAGCATCTCCCGCTCTCCAGCATCAACGAAACAGGGCCCATCGAGTTCACCATCAGTAATGCGGATACGGCCTATGTGGATTTAGCCCATACATACTTGTATGTGAAAGCCAAGGTGGTCAATGGGGATGGCTCCAGAATCATCCAAGCTGCAACGGTGGGCCCGACGAATCTCTGGCTGCACTCGATGTTTCAACAGGTGGATATTTTTCTCAGCGACAAACTCATCAGTGACTCGACCAACACGTACCGCTATCGAGCCTACATCGAGACACTGTTGTCGTATGGCCGGGAGGCTAAAAAACTCAGCTGACAGCCGCTTTATTCTACCAGGACACACCCGAGCACATGGACACGGTGGACAATGTGGGATATAACAAACGGAAGGCTTTCACTGCGAACGGTGCCTCGGCGGATCTCATGGGTCGACTACACGCAGACATGTTCATGCAAGACCGGTACCTCTTGAACAAGAGCCCCATCAAAATCCGACTGATACGGGCGCCTCCGACCTTCGCCTTGATGGCCACTAACGTAGATGGGCATGCAGCTGACTATAAGAAAAGTGAAACCGAATCCAGCCGTTCAATTGGGACACATGAAAGCCTTGGAAACAAAACCAGCCCAGTACCCTATCCGACGTGTACAAACCAAAGTGTTCTCTGTGCCTGCTGAAAATATGGGCGCCAACAAAGAAAACATGTTCCTGGGGGAACTACCCAAGCGATTGATCCTGGCCTGTGTGGAAAATACCAGCTTCAGCGGAGCCTACCCAGAGAATCCGTTTGGCTTTAAACATTTCGGCATCAATTTTGTGGCCCTGCATGTGGATGGACAACAGGTCTCAGCCACGGCCTTAACACCGAACTTTGGGCGCAGGAATTTCATTCGAGCCTATCAGAGCCTGTTTACAGCCACCGGTCAAATCAACCAGGACGAAGGGAATTTGATCAGTCGGGAGGACTACGCGAACGGATACACGTTGTTCTGTTTCGATCTGACCTCTACCTTAGAGAACGACCATCAGCTGGCCCTGGCCAAGCAAGGCAATTTACGGTTGGAAATCCACTTTGCACGAGCCCTGGGGACCACCGTCAATGTGATCTGCTACGCCGAGTTTGACAACATCATTCGAGTGGACAAGGCGCGCAACGTCCTGTGTGACTTTTCCACCTAACATGGATACAGAACAGATAACCACCGTGCTGGAGAATGACCCAGAGACACGTATGGTCTTTCAATGGGTGTTCGCCCGAGATGTGTTCCCATTAGACCGTGTGTGTCCTGCTGCATACGTTCTCAACACGGACCCGATGGATCGGCCCGGTGAACATTGGGTGGCCGTGTACTTGACAGAACAGCAGGGCGAATACTTTGACCCATACGACTTGCCACCCCTACATCCCGATTTAACAGACTTCATGGATCAAGGTACAGAGACGTGGTGTTGGAACAGTCAAACGTTGCAAAGCCTGACCAGTAGCGTGTGCGGACAATATTGCTTGTTTTACCTGTACCATCGATGCCGGGGAAGGACCGTATCTACCATCGTACAGATGTTTGAAGACTACCCCAAGGCCGAGGACCGCGATGTACTCATATATGACTGGGCCATCTTTTCAATGTACAAGCCCCGTTCTGGGCTTAAGTTCTTTCAATGTACACAAGCCCCCTGTTCTGGGCTTAAGTTTACAAGCCCCTGTTCTGGGCTTCAAATCTTTCAATGTACAAGCCCCCTGTTCTGGGCTTCAGTTTTCACGTGGTTGTTCTCACGTTGTTGTTGTTACTGAATAAGAAACAAAATGAGATCTCCCCAAAAAACCCTGTCTTGTGTGTTTTCCATATGAGCATAATGCATGAAACTGGCTTTGAACACCGTATTAGCCAATCAGTGGCCTAGAATGGAGCCAAAGCTAACCCATCCATGTCCAGAAAACATTACCCGGGTGTACAAGAACCCGGATGTAGGCGCGGACGTAGGCGAAAGCATCCTAGTACCCGGATGTAGGCGCAGACGTGAGCAAAATTCTAGTACCCGTCCATTGGTTCTTTTATCGATCGCTCATTGGCTCTTTTTCTCGACCGCTGATTGGTCCAAATGGAACTGCCCATCCTTCCCAGGTTAATTTACAATCCCCTTTTGGGGTTCAAGCTCTGAATATCGATGCTGCAACATTGTCTCCGAACCTTGCCGAAAGGGAGACCTTGAACCTTTTTACCTGGATGTGGCCTTTGACCTTTTGACCCGACATTCACCCGCGCACTGCCGGTGATGACGCGCGCGCGCGCTGCGGCCGGGGCGGATCATGCCGGGCCGAGAAAAAACCCGAAACCCGGATGTTGAACATCCGGATCCTATGTGTACGGGGAACATTGGAACTCTTCTGTGTTCGAAGGTAGTTTTAGTGAAACCCGGAAGTGACGTCACAACCCACCAAACCACAACCATGGACCCCTAGTGGTGGGTTAAAACACACCCCCACGCATCCACCAACATGCCTGCTTTCTATACTACGGCCAGACTACGCATGCGCAGACTCTTGCACACGGACGAACCATGTGTCGATACAATACAAACTCCACGAGAGCTTCAAAATAAGACCTCATACGACATCATAGGACCATTAGGGGCTCACGTAGAGCCCAAAACGTTCACCCCGTATGGACCTATACCTCCATAGCCATGCAGTATAGGCCTATGGGCCTACCCAAGCTTCGATGAACTTTTTCCAAAAATTTCACCGTTCGCTTCGAAACCCTTCCCATCGTGTTCTAAATAACGAAACGTGAAAAACAAGACCAAACAACCCATATCACAATGAACGTGTGTGAATTTCCCAGGTTGGACCTATACCCCATAGCCAGCCTATGGGCCTACCCAGGCCTCGGTGAGCTTTTTCCAAAAATTTCACCGTTTCGCTCCGGGAGCCTTCCCATCATGTTCTAAATGACGAGACGTGAAAAACAAGACCAAACAACCCATATCACAATGAATGTGTGTGAATTTTCCAGGTTGAACCTATTCCCCCATATAGCCAGTATGGGACTATATGGGCTATATGGTACTTTTCCAAAAAATTCACCGTTGCGCTCCGAGACCCTTCCCATCGTGTTCTAAATGACGAGACGTGAAAAACAACCAAGCAACCCATATCACAATGAACGTGTGTGAATTTCCCAGGTTGGACCTATACCCCCCATGGCCAGCCTATGGGCCTATATACAGACCTCGGTGACTTTTCCCCAAAATTTCACCGATTCGCTCCGGGACCCCTCCTATTGTATTTTTTCGGAGAGACGAGAAAAACGAGACCCCACAACCCAAGAAAAACGAGACCCCACAACCCATAGTAACACCCCCAAAAGAAAATTGACCATCCCCATACCCCATACAGGCATTTCCCCTTATATTGTATAATACAGACCCCTATTGTAGGGGCAAAGTCCGTGTTCCGCTTTTTATATTTTCGGAAAAAAAAATCATAATTTTACATGCACTGATTTGATAGGCAGGCCCCGATAAGCCCGGGGACCGATATTAGTCCTTTTGGCTAGAGTTAATAGGGGTTTTCCCATATTTTAGGGGTAAAGTCCGTGTTCCGCTTTTTATATTTTCGGGGACAAATCCTAATTTTACATGCACCCTCTCCATTGACTTGATAGGCAGGACCCGATAAGCCCGGGGACCGATATTAGCCCTTTTGGCTAGAGTTGATAGGGGGTTTCCCCTAGTTTAGGGGTAAAGTCCGTGTTCCGCTTTTTATAGTTTCGGGAACAAATCCTAATTTTACATGCACCCACCCCATTGACTTGATAGGCAGGCCCCGATAATCCCGGAGACCGATATTAGCCCTTTTGGCTAGGGTTGATAGGTGTTTTCCCCTATTTTAGGGGTAAAGTCCGTGTTCCGCTTTTTATAGTTTCGGGAAAAAATCCTAATTTTACATACAGCCACCCATGACTGGATGCCCCTTCACGAATGCTTCACTTTGATACCTCACTCGACCCAATCGGACCATGCAGCGTATTTGAAGTCTAGGGACTACTTTTTCTCCGCGGAAGTTTTTTCCCGCGACCGCATCACCACCAGACCGCATCACCGCGGAGGAATACACACGCCCGATTCACGCAGACCGGAAAACGTCATACATGACGTCACACTTCAGTACATGTCCTATCATGTTCAGTCATACGGGACTGGTGGCGCCCCCTCCACGTGACCTCCACAAAACAGAGTTATCTCCCTGGAAAACCTTGCTCGAGATCCACTCTATATACTACTATGACTGCAGATTATTACTAACGGCCCGCACTCTTCGTACCAAGAAAATGGCTAATACTCAGAGTTTAGGATTCTAACATCAGATGTAGGAGCCAGGAGACTGCCGACTATTGGCCCGTACTCTCTGTTTTATAGTCCCTTCGGTGCCACCCCTACCAAATTCCAATGCTTTCTTTCTTGCCTGTGATTGCTTAACCTCCTTGATTGGCATTTTTGCTGGCTCCGATTATCACCGCCTACTTTCCTTATTGGAGGCTTTAGTTTTAACTCTTTCCAATGATTAACCCCTTCCAGGGTGTATATGACTATTTGTGACGTCATTAACTCAAATTGTGGGACTCCGCAGACTTTCCAATGCCGGTTAAGTCAGCCTGTTTTCTTGGCCTGAGTGAATTTCTTAATTCCCCAGCCTGTACCTTCTTGACCTGATTTTTTAGATCTTTGTATAACAAAGCCCATATTGTCCTCTGTTTTACGACCTTGCTTGGCACATCACGAACTAGCTTCAGGCATGACAGACGTTACCGTTGCGTGTAAAATTAACGTGTTTTGCTCAGCTTCAATTTAACTTAAGAATTTCGTTAAGAACAGTTAGATTATGGCGGGCTTCGTTCTCAATTCTGATTGGTCAGTCTCGATAGCTGATCAGTGCGTGACCTCTCTTGCTGGAGGCGTGTCGCGACTGACCAATCAGAATTGAGAACGAAGCCCGCCATAATCTAACTGTTCCTAGATGGACGGACAGTTACGTTGGATTTTGAATCGCCCGGCATAGGTGAAAAATTGCACAAATTTACTAATTTGACGACGGGAATATGTAAAGTGATATTTGTAGAATATGCTGATGTATTTTGTTTGGCGGTAATCCGTTTATTTATCGATTCACCCAAAGTCCGTTTCACACCTTGATGTGGATGGGGTTATACATAGAGACGCCATATTTCGACACTCCAGCCTAATACCACCGCCCACACCCCCAAAACTCTTGTTTTGTGGGCCTGTGGCCCAAGGTCAAGTTGAGGGTTACGGTGCTTTACATACTACTCACGATATAGCTGATAAATGAGGTAACAACCGATCACAATTATCTCCTAATTAGGAGATAATTATCTTCTAATTAGGAGATAATAATTCCTAATTAGGAGATAATAAGTCCTAATTAGGAGATAATTATCTCCTAATTAGGAGATAAAAAGTCCTAATTAGGGGATAATAAGTCCTAATTAGGAGATAATTTTCTCCTAATTAGGAGATAATAAGTCCTAATTAGGAGATAAATCTCGGAATTTTTTTTTCACACTGGCACTAATACGCTTCCGTAAGGAAGTGGCTATAGCGTGCTACTAAGATACTAATTAGAAAATAAGTTGACCACAAAAGCCTGACTTTATGGTGATGCCAATTTGCTTCTACATATGTGCTACGAAGATATGAGCCGTTTGTGCACCTTAATGTTCTGAATACATATATACTACCAGGTTTTATGTTTTCTGACGTGCATGTCGAACATAGGAAAACATAATATGGACGTGGCCCTCCCCCATCCCCGAGACCTAGCCAAAAATAGGTCCATGACAATCTCCTGATAAATACTTTTCGAATTGTGTAAGCTTATATATTGTCTCTCTCCATTGTATGGTTACTGATTTATTAAAGCATATTTGTATACTAAGCAATGCAGTTTTAATGAGTGCAATGAGCCACGGTCAAAGTCCACCAAAGTTATTTTATGTGTGTCAATGTCACAGTCAGCTAGGTCTTATGTCTTACAGTTACGAAGAGCACATCCCATACACTTACTCAAATCGACTCAAAAAACAGGGGCGCGCAATACTACTATGGGCCAGTCTTGCCGTGCAGTGGGTGTAAGCGGACAGCTGTTAAACTGTTAATTTGTTGAAGACACATGATGGAAGTAGAATACGTAGTTATGTATCTTTTCAAAGCATTTAAGAGTTGATATCCATGATTGTTGTTCCACCAAAGCTCTCCCACTTGTGGCATAAGACGACACCATTCCATGGTTGGGTGGTTGGTTTGATTGGGCACTCCATCGTATTACAATGGGCACAGGTCATACAGAGTATGCCGTGCAACCCGTTCCCCCACACCGCCCTACACATGCTCCCTCCTACCAATGACGCATAGCCATCGGTAATTCCCCATTATATCTTCTTTACATATATATCCATATCATCCAACCGTGATCAGGTCCCGAGTCTTCCCTCTATTTCTCTTAATCATCTCTATATATTCACCAATTATTTCACCCATTTCTGTTCATTTTCCCCAATAAAATACCTCAATATTTCCCGTCATTTTGCCTATTCCCCGAAATCATAAATCCAGTGCCATGGAAATTTCACCCAATATTTCTCATTTTCCTCAATGCAATATCTCATTATTTTCCCTTATACAGAGTATGCCGTGCAACGCGTTCCCCCACACCGCCCTACACATGCTCCTCATACCAATGACGCATAGCCATCGGTAATTCCCCATTATATCTTCTTTACATATATATCCATATGATCTAACCTTGATCAGGTCCCCAGTCTTCCCTCTATTTCTCTTAATCGTCTATATATATTCACCAATTATTTCACCCATTTCTCTTCATTTTCCCCAATAAAATACCCCAATATTTCCCGTCATTTTGCCTATTTCCCGAGATCATAAATCCAGTGCCATGGAAATATCACCCAGTATTTCTCATTTTCCTCAATGCAATATCCCACTATTTTCCCTTTGCTGTGCCTATTCACCTAATGTCATAAAATACAATGCCATACTGGCTTAATTATTACTGTGCTCTGGTCCCGTCAAAGTCATAATAGACTGATCCAAGTCAGAAGTACGTCATGACTTTAATTCCCTGGTGTATCATATACTGACTTCATATTACATCGAGCAGAACAGTTGATCAGAGAAGATATATTATACAGAGGCTGGACTATCTACGCAATACAGGTTAGTATTCTCCACAGTCTACACTCTCAGAAATATTCAGGTAATAATCCTGAATAAATCAGACTGCATCTCCACAACTCAATTACAGGGATTTTACCTGAAAACCAGTGATAATTTCCTGAATTTCAGAAAAGAGATCCCTGAATGAGAGGATTTCCCCTGAAATTCAGGCAAATCTAGCTGCCTCATTAGTAAGTTCCCGACTCTATTCAGGTACGTAAAATCCCCTAAAATTCAGGTAATTCAGCTTTAATTCATGGATGATATACCTGAATTTCAGAAAATTATCCCTGAATTTCAAGTAAAATCCCTGAAATTGAGTTGTGGATGTACAGCCTGATCTATTCAGGATTATTCCCTGAATTGTTCTGAGAGTGTAGTTTTTCACTTGCTCAACGTGTCGTAATGCAGGTAATATCCAAACTAAAAACACAATCTGATCGACTAGAACAAATAATTGAACTTATTAAAAATCATCAAACTATTTAACTCTGTTCCCCAGACATTGGTCTGAAAAACACACCAACCCAATATTTAGCTATCTAGCAAACTTTTCTCTGCTTCACTCACGTGCCATAACGAAGTTCACAAAATGGCTGTCGTTGACAACAGAGCAATTGTTATGCGAAGTTGCAAGCTGTTTTGAGTCCTGTAAAATCGCGGGATGTGTGCAATATCGAACTGGCTATCAATTAATATAAAAGCTGTGAAGGGAAATTGTAATTTAAAAATAAGAATTTTAATTTCTTCTGAAAGAGTAGAGTAGGGTATATATTTCAAAGCAACTTGGATAAAATCTCTGATAAAGTCATGTAACGGTTTACTTTCTTGAGTTTTTGATTATGTCTTGGTATATTAGCCTGATCAAATCGCGATGATAAATCTGTTAAATATTCCATAACACGAACCTTTCCTATTATTGGCATGTGTCAATCGTGAAGAAGCTCCAAGAAATTAATACGGATTCTCTTCCAGAAAGTATATAATGCGAGATTTGTTACCAAGGTCTGCACCTCCATATCAATTTGAAGATAATTCTTTCAGCTTTCCAATACTGTTAACTTTGAATCTGTTATGTACATGTGATTATTTTGAAAATAACTCGAGTGAGTCTCTTTCAAACTTGTGACTGTAAAATTTGACTCTTAAAATTCATACGTCTGTTTCAGTAACGATTTTTCTATCATCCGGTTCACCTACAATTTGGGAATTCGACAGTTTTAATCCTTAATCTCTCTGGTTAAATTTTGAAGCAGTCTTATTCCTTCACCGCTCCTATCCACTGAGAAATCCTTGCCAATGTGACATCTGTTTTTTTTTTGATCTTTACGAAATATAGAGAGTTCAGAATGGAATATATTTCCAACACAGACCTGTAGATGAAATTGGGATTTCACATTTTTGTAAAAATCTCTGCTATTATTTTCCTGTAGAGTCACCTTCTCCAGGATATGCATACATCTGAGATATAAATCGATATAATTAAAGCTTACCTTCGTCCATCCTCTCTCAGTAGTAACAGAGCAGCAATGAAGTAACGCTGAAAACTTGTCATAACAATCTATCAGCCTCAGTCCTAAACATTTACTTGGACTGCTCAAAAAAAAAATTTGTGCCCCTGATATTTTACAAATGATAGTTTTTACTTGTAATCAATATAGGTATTGTATGGGGGTGGTAGGTTTCTGCTGATAATAATGTAAAGTGATTCCTGTTACGGCTTGTCCCACTGTGCCCCACGTACCACTGTACCCCAATCTCCCCTACCTCACAGTGTAATATTTTCCGGACAAGAAAATTGGTTAAGTGTGATAATTTTGAGCCCCCAAAAGATATGTGATAATTTTCTGCCAATGGCCGTTGGTCGTTTTGGCACAGGAATGTAACATATACATACTAGTATTTGATGCCATTTGGCACTCCGACATACAATCGAAGCTGCTATGCGATGGTGTAGTCGAGTTCTACAAAATCATAAAAAAACAGTAACAAGTGTGAAAGTTGACCCACTGTCAGCCTGGCTTTTATTCTTCAAGAAATATTGTGTTAACAAAGCCGATGGACAGACAAACAAACGGACGGATCAAGCAGACAATTAAACGCAAAATTAAAAGAGTGATGGAAAACGATGCCGGTATACTGACAAGAAGTCACATGACCACACAGACAGGTGTACTGACTGCATATTTTTAAAACTGTCACAAGAACTAAAAGTGAACCCTGTGGTGATTTGTGCCCCATCCACGCTTTTATTGTAGCTATTCATGTGGACATATTCAATGATATGGCCACACGGAGTTTAGCACCGGCTTGAAATTAGATACAAATATTTCAGAGCGATGATGCACCACCCTCGGTAAAAATCAATAGGCTTAGATGTTTTTGCCGTCACAATCCGCATCGAGCTTGAACATAAGCATAAGCACAACAATAATCTACGATTTCAACATTTTCAATCACTGTGATCTTGAGCTTCGATCTTTTGACCTAAAAATGAATAGGGTTCCTATTTGAGCCATTGGTAAGGTATACCCAAAGGTTGGTTCCAATTCATGAAGTGGAACCGTAGATATCGCAAGGAAAAGCAAACGATAACAGACGGACAAACGAACAGACTGACAGACGGACAGAAATCGTGATCGCAATATACATGTACGACCTCGCCTAGCGAAGGACGTATAAAAACTATTTAACAAGTTTCAATTTTATTCTGATTAACCATACCATGTGCGTACACTTCGCCATCCATAAGATGGCTTGCGAATCGTGTATCTCCATTATTGCGGAGCGATATCCGGTACTTTACCGGATTCTGTTCGGCCTTCATCCGGCGGAGAACAGACTCGAGAAATCTGATAAATTACAGGTTTTCATACCACTTCTGAAACAGATAATGTCTGGGCTTACAAAATATATAGGTATATGTAACTTTCGTATCATCCAAGAGATGTGGTGGATCTGAAATTTTGAACAAGTAGTTCATCACATGACTCGAAAATGGCGAGTTACGTTGGGATTACGTCGGTAGACTTTAGCTGATTGGCTGACGAAGTCACGTGGTATTGATTTATGGATATTCCCTCTGGCAGTTGCCGAAAGTAGGCTGAACATGGATACACACGATCCCAGGGTCAGTCTTACCGCGTATAGATGACCGAAATGGTTACAGGTTGTAACCATACTTAATGGAAAGACTGAAATCAGGCTTGGAAAACTGTGTCATAAATTGCTGGAGGGATGAAGAAAAGCGCTGAACAAATGCTATCCAGACCTGTGCCACAAAACCCACTCGAGTTACTGGTTATCCCGGGTTTGCACTATAATCTGTCTACTAACAATTGTGTGTTTTTTTGTTTTGTTTTTTTTGGGGGTGGGGGGTCTGAGGATGTTACCAGATATTGTAGTTATAGTATTTATATATTGTATGTTGTCGCTCACACTTGTACGTTTTGGGCGTAATAGCACAATAAAGCTTTCTTCCTTTCCATACATTATTGGCCTACCATGTTGGATTACCAGGCCTAACTCTATGTAATGGCGGCGAAGGATATCAAGAAATTGTTTGACAGAAACTGCCCATAGCTCTTGGCCTTCAGACTAAATGACTCCATTACTGTCAATGCAAGGGAGCGGTTGTAATTTGATGCCTATAGTGTGCGTGAGTCAGGGTTTAACGTCGCGTTCAGCAGTATTTCGGCCATATATATAGGCCTAGTGATGATATAACTAACTATGATATGATTAGCTCGACATGTGTGGCTCTCCATTTACAACCATCATGTGAAGGATGTTTATCCTCCTCTCGTGGCAACATACATGTTACAAGACTCATGCTGTATAAAACCCATGAAGTTGGCGGAGAATGTACATGTTTGTGGCAGCTGTTTGTAGATTTCTGCGGGTAACAGATTCTAAGCGTCAGATCTGACATTCAATAGTTAGCCATCGTCCAAATTGTGTTTGGTCATTCACCCCCATGGGTTAGTTTATAGGGATAGGGAGATCGTGTGCCCTTTCTATACTACTCACCGCGCACTACTCTTCGCGCATGCGCAGTCGACCCATTCTACTGTAGGGTGCATTCTGGCCCATGGAATCGCAGGTAGCGAAAACCACAGGTCTCTCGCCCCACCCTATCCCGCGCCACACCTATAGGAATAGGAAGATCGCGTGCCCTTTCTATACTACTCATCGCGCACTACTCGTCGCACATGCGCAGTCGACCCATTCTACTGTAGGGTGTAAGCCTGGCCCATGGAATCTCAGGTAGCGAAAACCCCAGGTCTCTCACCCCACCCTATCCCGCGCCACACCTATGCAACCTGCTGTGCAGTGAGTAAAGTGGAGGAGGAGGAGGAGGAGGAGTAGTACACGCCACGGATTATACTAGGGAGATATCTATAGATAGAATTATCCGGATAACAAAATCTAAGCATTACATCCAACATTCAATAGTTCGCCATCGTCCAAATTGTGTTTTTCATTGCTAAAGATATATCTACGATAGACTATATGAGGTTAATAGAGAATGTACCTGTATACATGTATGCTTGATGAGGGTGTATGTTGAATGTTCCAGGTAACTGAATCTAAGCATTAGACCAGACATTAAGTAGCCATCGTAGTAATTGTGTTCGTCTATGTAATGGGTAAATATCTTCGACTGGCCATATGGAGTCGTTGAATGTACGGAAGCTGTTTGTAGTGCTGGCTATCATGATAGCTAAAGACTAACATCGAATGCAACACTCAGTAGCTAGCTATCGTCCATAAAGATTTCCCATGTCTATATTTGAAAATATCGTGTTTTTTAATGTCATAAGTACTAATGCACTGCATAACGGTACTTTGCGCAACGTACCATATAACCTACATAAAAGAGGTCCTGAATATTTGGGCTACGTCAACAATTGCTGGTGAAATCCTTGGGGATACCAAGTCAGCTTCTTTTTCTTTTCCCATCGGACATTTTTTCCCCGGGGTGTATTGTCGTCATCCCTGTACTCCCGGACGTCCGTCCGTCTCCGATTTCTCGTTACCAACATATCTCAAGAATTGTTATGCCTAGGAATACCAATCTTACGTTACACATGCATATGGTCGCAGAGCAGAAACTTATTGAAAATCAGCGAGATTGACCCATATTTTTCCAGGTCACCAGGTCAAATTGTGTCAATTTATCATGAATTGATTGTTACCCCCATATCTCCCATAGGAAAGAATCCTTCTGTCACACTTCATTAATTCTATACATTATGAACCAATAATTAGACGCTTTTATTGCAGATGTGAACAGATTGAATGACATCACCACATCAATATGGTTAAATCAGGTTTAAGGTGAGGTGACCTTGATCCTTTACTTATTGACCTTGATATTAATAGCGTGATGGATATTTCTCCAAGTCCAATATATTTTCTGGAAAAAATTAGGTGAGTTGATCACTTAACTGTTCCTTAAATATCGTGCTTACAATAATAGGTGACACATGCAGTGATTCCATATCCCCTAATTAAGATAAAGGTTGAAGATAATAATTGACTTCTTATGCATTATACCTGCAAAATAATCTTTGAAGTTTTGAGAGAGAAGTTTGGTGGATAATACCTCAAGATATAACTTAGATAAGCTACTGTATTGAAGCGATTTGACCTTGACATTTGACCTAAAACGTAAATAGTTCTCTTTAAGATCGAAGGATAACACACCTGTAAAGTTTCGAGATGTTTGCTGAATCAGAATTCAAGATACAGAACAAATAATTTTTCAGGTTCTGGATGCAGTGACCGTGACTTTTGACCTATTGACCTCAATGCCGATTACATGAGAACTATTTTACCAATACATCTTCAGAAAAAACTTGAATGGGTTGACTCCATGCCTCATGGCAACAAGAATTGCGGTACACGCACAGACGGACAGATAACAATTATATACTCCCCGACCGGGGTCCGGTGAGGAGTAACAATAATGAATTTCCCACTGTTCATTGTCACCTTTTGTGATAGTCTGTGAAACACATGTAGGGAATTGTTTCCTTCAAACACCGTTTAACAATGGACAGCCCATTGACTTGCATTATACGCATCCTGGCAAGGGTTCGAGGTGCTTATTGTCCCCCGCCGCAACGCGGCCGGGGGACTATAAAATGGTTCTTGCTTCTATGTGTCCGTGGATGTCCGGGCATGCCCGTGCATTACAAGCGTCTAGTCCGTCATTCATAATTCAGCCGTCGTCCATTAGAGAATATCCGCGTCCATAATCCAAACACCTATTCCATATTCCATATAACAGTATTAGCACCAAATTCAAAAGGACAATCATAGTATACATAAGCATAGGCTTGTTTCCTGCAAGAGAGAAGCGGTCAACAGTTTTCAATGATGCCGGCAAGACATCATGATGTTCCAAAAATATCAAATCCGTATCGCTGATTCTTAATCCATAATATTCGTTGTAAAGTCGTCATCTAAAGAATGATGTATCTCAGTCAAGCTTTGATTGTGACTGTTCATATGAGTACCATGAGGATTTTGAAGTACATGGGTTCATACGGCCCCTAGCCCCGGGTCTGTTCGAATGATTACTTCCTAACGCTTTGTTGGATTCTTCCGAAATTCGGCATACGCATTCCTTGCGACAAGACGGCAGTCGATATTGCATTTCAGCAACATCTGCCTGAAGGTGGCGCCACTGGGTCAAAATGGATCTTGCTTCTTTGTGTCCGTGGATGTCAGTTACAAGTGATAACTTCCAAACGCTTTCTTGGATTCTTCCGAAATTTGACATACGCATTCCTTGTGAGAAGACGCGGTTGCGTACTGGATTTCAGTAACATTTGCCTGAAGGTAGCGCCACTGAGTTTCGCTTCTTCGTGTCCGTTCCAGTTAAAATGGGTCTTGCGCTCTTTGTGTCTGGATATCTGTTCAACTTCTTCACAGGCGATAACTTCCAAAAGCTTTGTCGGATTCCTTCGAAATTTCGCATATACACTCCTTGTGACCAGACATGGGTTGGTATTGCGTTTCAGCAAGATCCACCTAAAGGTGGCGCCACTGGGTCTTGTTCCAATCTTCTGTGCATGTCCGTGGTTTCCATTCAAATTCTTCACAAGCGATAACTTCCAAATGCTTTGTCTAATAATTAGGCATCCCTAAATGCGTTTGTCATTTTTTCTTCTTTCTTCCGCTTCTCGCTGTTAGTTTTGAATTTCATGTCGCTTTAAATGAAGGACATCATTTTCTTAAATTTGCTGTCCAGTCCTTCTATTCCACATCATATGATTTACACTAAAGCTTTTGCAGGAACCATATTTTATTTTAGAAGTATAATATGAAATAACTGGCGGGGTACCGAACCTGTGTTAGTTTTGAATTTCGTGTCGCCTTAAATGAAGGACAACATTTCCTCAATTTTGCTATGAAATCATTACCCTAAAGCTTTTGCATGAACCATATTTTATTTCAGAAGTATAATATGAAATAACTGGCGGAGAAATCCCTGCACTACCGAACCCCTGGGTTTTTAATTTCGTGTCATCTTAAATGAAGGACAACATTTCCTTCAATTTTGCTATCAAATAATAGAAATCCACATCGTATGATTTACCCTAAAGCTTTTGCACGAACCATATTTTATCTCAGATGTATAACATGAAATACCGAACCCGGGGTTGTTTTTTTTTTAATTTCGTGTCATCTCAAATGAAGGACAACACTTCCTTCAATTTTGCTATCAAATAATTGTATCTCACATCATATGATTTACCCTAAAGCTTCTGCAGGAACGATTTGTGTCCACACGTGTAACTTACTATATTAATTACAACTGAGTTCCTAAAGTTTGGGTGCACACTGTGCATATGATCAATTTCCTGAATTGAATTGAATTCCACCTTGTGGTTTTTCGGACTGACAAATGATGGCATGCAGTTGCCAGTGTGGTTGTTCCATGTACAGTGAGCTTTCTATGGCTTTCATGTCAGCACACCTACCACTACCCTCAAGAAGAGTATATCCCCATCCCCAGGGCGCTGACCCGCACCCTCTATCTCCCAAACTAGCCCTCGCCCGACCCTCGTATATTGTGTTTGAGCAAATATATCTCCAATATATCTTGGCAGAAGTTGAAATTTGTGTGTTGTCTGCAATATTGGGATAATTGCAACCCCAAAAGGTTTCAATTTATCAGGCACATACCCATGTTTTTGTATTTGGTAAATATGCCCCTTGTCTATAGATCTTGCTTGAAATTGGTTTTCGTGCCAATCCGCTTATGGGTGGCGCCACCTCGGGCCAAGTTAAAATTGCATCTCCAGACAATAACTTTTGAAAACCTTAAGGATTCTTTCCAAATTTGGTGTGGTGGTACCTTGCCTAAGATCTGGCTTGAGAATGGTTTTCATGTTTGGCCATAGAAAGCTCAATAACTTGAGACCACCTGAAAGCTAAATTAAGTGTTTCCAGACAATAACTTTTGAAAACCTGAACCGATTCATTCCAAATTTGGTGTGTAGGTACCTCGCCTCAATTTCTCGTTTGGTATTGTTTTTTATGCCGATCCACATATAGGTGGTGCCACCTGGGGGCAAATTTAAAATTATGTTTCTGGACAATAACTTTTTAATACTTGAATGAATTCTTTCCAAGTTTGGTTTTCATGTACCTTACCTGAAGGTTTCACTTGGTATTGTTTTTCTTGTCGATCTGCTCAGAGGTGGCCCCACCTGTAGGCCAAGTTAACATTTTCTATTTCCAATGTCGGTTGGGATTGTTTTTATGCCTATCTGCCTACACATGGCACTACCTGAGCGCCAAGGTAAAATTGCATTTCCGGACAGTAACTGTTGGACTTTAATGGATTCTTCTAAATTTGGTATGTGGGTACCTACCCTCAAGGCATCTTATGGGGCCATGTTAATGATGTTTTTCCTAAGTTTTACGTTTTTACTTTCTTCACAAATAATGAATGTTTCCTCGCATGCCTCCAATCGTATTCGATCGACTGTTGTAGTTTCTTCAGTATTTGGCATATGCATTCCTTGTGACAAGATGTTGATTGGTATTGCGTTTCACAAAGATCTGCCTGTAGGTGGCGCCACTAGGGTTCTTTCCGTTCTTTTGTGCCTCAAGCAATAACTTTGAAACGCTTTGAAATGTTGCTCGAAATTTGGTTTCCGAGCAATAACTTGAGAACTGCTCATCAAATTCTTCCCAAATTAGGCATGCATATACATTGTACCTTGCCATGAGATATTGCTTGGGATTGCGTTATCCACTTCTGCTCAGAAAGTGACGCCACCTGATGTCAAAATCTGAAATTTGTTGTTGGCCAATAACTTGAGAACTGCATGTTCATCGGATTTTTTTCAAATTTAACATGCATGTACCATGCCAGGAGATGTTGCATGGGATTGCCTTTCACTCACTTGCACTTACAGGTGGCGTCACCTGGTGGCGAAATCCCAAATTTGTCTCCGGGTAATACCATGATCTAAGAAGTCGCTTGAGATTGCATTTCTTCCACTTCCGTCTATAGGTGGCGCAACCAGGTGTTAACTCAAAATTTGTTTTCAGCCATTAGCTTGAGAACTGCTCATCGTAATCTCCTCAAATTTAGCATACATGTATCATGCCAGGAGATGTTGCGTGGGATTGCCTTTCGCTCACTTTTACTTACAGGTGGTGCCACCTGGTGGCGAAATACCAGATTTGTTTCCGGGTAATAACTTGAGAACCGCTGGTCAGATTCTTCTTAAATCTGATATGAATATATCATGACATTGGATGTCGCTTGGGATTGCGTTTCGCCCACTTGTGCTTACAGGTAGCACCACCTCGTGTCAAATCTAAATTTGATTTCGCTCATCAGATTTTTCTCCAATTTGGTATGCAGATACCATGCAATGATATGTCCCTTGGGATTGTATTTCACCTGCTTCTGCATACTGGTGGCGACACCTGGTGGAAAAATCTGAAATTTGTTTCTGGCAATAATTTGACAATTGCTCATCGGATTCTTCTCAAATTTGGTATTCATATGCCATAAGATGTCACTTGGGATTGTGTTTCGCACACTTGTGCATACAAATCTAAATTTGATTTCCGGGCAATAACCCCTTTTCAGATTCTTCCCAAAGTTCGTATGCTGCTACACCATGTCATGAGATGATCCTCGGGGTTGTATTTCGCTCGGGGTCGCTTCTCGGTTACATAATTTCCATGCTTCACTGCATGGAAACTGTATTACAGAAGAACAGTTCAGTCAACCGTTCTGAGTTGATTTTAAAACTTGGGAAGGCAGAAAGACCCTTCCGCATCCAACGCCTATGAAGTAGCAGTTGCCTCGCTCATGTATATCCCCCGAGACCAACAATGCTAAAAAATATTGCTGCCATTTCGGCGGGGGACTTAGCATCCTCTGGCTGCTTGTTTATGTAGAACTAGTGCTTCTCATGTAGGTGACAGATTAGGTGATCTAGATTTGACAAATGTAGGTCACTGATCCGGTAAGCTAGAGCTTCTCAATGTGGGTTACTGATCAACTGACCTAGGTTTGACAAGTGTAAGTCACTGATCCGGTGAACTAGGGTTTCTTACTCTAGGTGACTGGCCAGTTGACGTAGCTCTCACAAACGTATGTCATTGATCCTGTCAACTAGTGCTTTTCACGTAGGTGACTTTTCCGCTGCCCTAGATTTGACAAGTGTATGTCACTGATCCGGTGAACTAGGGATTCTCAATATAGGTTACAACACATATAAGGGAAGTGGGAAGAGGTGCCGACATACTGACTGCGTCACATGACTTCACAGAATAGTCTTCTGGTTAACCTATTCTAAAGCACATACCAAGAATCTAACGATTCGTGATATGTGTTGTATCTCTGGTACGCTTTTATCGTACCTGTTCATGTGGCAACTTGGATGATATGACCACACGGCCCCTAGCACCGGCATAAGCGGTATTAGATACAAATCTAGAGAGCTATGATGGAAATGCTCTGACAACTCGTATACTGGTAATTGGTGAGCTGTTTCGCTGTGACAACTCGTACATTGGAGATTGGTGAGCTGGGTCAACTGACTCAGGTTTGACAAGTGTAGGTCGTTGGTCCGGGGAACTACAGCTTCTCACTGTTGGTGGCTAATTAGCTGACGTAGGTTTGACAAGTGTAGGCGGCCGATCCTGTAAACTAGTGCTTCACATGTAGGTGACTGATTAGCTGACCTTGGTTTGACAAGTGTAGGTCGCTGATCCTGTGAAGTAGGGTTTCTCAATGGGGTGACTCATCCGCAGATCTAGATTTGACAACTGTAGATCACTGGACCGCTAAACTAGGGCTTCTCAATGTAGATGACTGATCCCCTGACCAAGGTTTGACAAAATATAGAACACTGATATGGGGAACTAGAGCGTGACCTAGATTTGACAAGTGTAGATCACTGATCCTTTAAAGATTGCTTCTCTGGTAGGTGACTGATTCGCGGACATAGATTTGGCAGGGTTAGTTGACTGATTTGGTAAATTACTGATACGGTGATCTAGTGCTTCTCATGTAGGTGACTGATTAGCTGATCTAGATTTGACAAATTTAGGTCACTGATCCGGTAAGCTAGAGCTTCACAATGTGGGTAACTGATCAGCTGACCTAGGTTTGACAAGTGTAGATCGCTGTTTCTGTAAACTCGTGCTTCTCATGTAGGGGACTGATTAACTGAACAAGATTTGACAAGTGTTACTAGGTCACTGATCAAGTTAACTATAGCTTCCCCTTAAGCCGGTGTTAGGGGCCGCGTGGATACATGATAGTCTCCACATGAACAGATGCAATAAAAGCGCGGCTGAGATACTAAGGCTACGTCCGAGACTCCACCGTATTTTCGGGTCTGAATGTTGGGTGTCGGCGGATACTTTCCTGTAAAGTAATATGATTGTTTTTATTCGCCAGACGTCGTTAGTTTTTCTCACCTCTTGCATATTGCTCCAATTCACAATGTGGGTGACTGATTCGCTGACCTATGTTTGACAAATGTAGATCACTGATCCGGTGAACTAGTGTTCATATAGGTGACATTGGAGCGACCAAATGATCAATTCATTTATCTAACATCTATATGACACGTTCCAGAATTAATCTGGCAAATGGCCGAAAGAAATTTCGAAACAAGTAAAACAGTGCATGATTTCAGATGCTACTATGGCTGCTGTTGATCAGTTTAAAAAAACGCCTCTATGACGTATTTAGCAAACGTTCGCAGCGGCTCTATAACTGGCGTCGACCCTGTACAACAACGTTAAATTACATGCTTTCATGAAAAGGCAGATTTCGTTTCAATATTGACTGGACCAATATTATCTTGAATACTCTCTCAACTAGTCCATGATATATGTAACTGATCGATGAGATATGTAACTGATCGATAAGATGTGTAACTGATTGCTGAGATATTTAACTGATTGATGAGATATGTAACTGATCGATACGATATGTAACTGATCGATGAGATATGTAACTGATCGATGAGATATGTAACTGATTGATGAGACCTGTAACTGATCGATGAGATGTGTAACTGATCGATGAGATATGTAACTGAGTGATGAGATATGTAACTGAACGATGAGATATGTAACTGATCGATGAATTATGTAACTGGTCGATGAGATATGTAACTGATCGATGAGATATGTAACTGATCGATGAATTAGGTAACTGATCGATGAATTATGTAACTGATCGATGAGATATGTAACTGATTGATGAGATATGTAAGTGATCGATGAGATATGTAACTGATCGATGAGACATGTAACTGATCGATGAGATGTGTAACTGATCGATGAGATATGTAACTGATAGATGAGATATGTAACTGATGGATGAGATATGTAACTGATCGATGACATATATGACTGGTCGATGACAAATATAACTGATCGATGACATATATAACTGATCGATGACATATATAACTGATCGATGAGATATGTAACTGATTGATGAGATATGTAACTTATCAATGAGATATATAACTGATCGATGACATATATAACTGATCGAAGATATATCACTGATCGATGACATATGTAACTGGCCGATGACATACATAACTGATCGATGAGATATGTAACTGATCGATGAGATATATAACTGGTCGATGACATATATGACTGATCGATGACATATATAACTGGTCGATGACATATATAACTGATGGATGAGATATGTAACTTATCGATGAGATATGTAACTAACCGATGACATATATAACTGGTCGATGACATATATAACTGGCCGATGACATATATAACTGATCGATGACATATATAACTGGTCGATGAGATATGTAAATTCGATGAGATGTATAAATGATTGATGAGATATGTAACTGATCGATGAGATATGTAACTGACCGATGAGACATGTAGCTGATCGATGAGATGTGTAACTGATCGATGAGATATGTAACTGGGTGATGAGATATGTAACTGATCGATGCGATATGTAATGGTTCGATGAGATATGTAACTGGTCGACGAGATATGTAACTGGTCGATGAGATATGTAACTGATCGATGAGATATGTAACTGAGTGATGAGATTTGTAACTGATCGTTGAGATATGTAACAGATCGATGAGATACGTAACGGATCGATGAGGTATGTAACTGGTCGATGAGATATGTAACTGATCGATGCGATATGTGACTGATCGATAAGATATGTAGCTGATCGATGAGATATGTAACTGATCGATGAGATGTGTAACTGATTAATGAGATATGTAAGTGATCGATGAGATATGTAACTGATCGATGAGATATGTAACTGATCGATGAATTATGTAACTGATCGATGAATTATGTAACTGATCGATGAGATATGTAACTGACCGATGAGATATCTAACTGATCGATGAGATAGGTCACGGATCGATTAGATATGTACCTGGTCGATGAGAAGTGTAACTGATCGATGAAATATCTAACTGATCGATGAGATATGTAACTGATCGATGAGATATGTAACCGATCGATGAGATATGTAGCTGATCGATGAGATATACATCTGATTGATGAGATATGTAACTGATTGATGAGACCTGTAACTGATTGTTGAGATAGGTAACTGATCGATGGGATATGTAACTGATTGATGAAACCTGTAACTGATTGATGAGATATGTAACTGATTGATGAGATATGTAACTGATTGATGACATATCTAACTGATTGATGAGATATGTAACTGATTGATGAGATATGTAACTGAGCAATGAGATATGTAACTGATCGATGAGATATGTAACTGATCGATGAGATATGTAACTGATTGATGAGATATGTAACTGATTGATGAGATATGTAACTGATCAATGAGATATGTAACTGATCGATGAGATATGTAACTGATCGATGAGATATGTAACTGATCGATGAGATATGTAACTGATTGATGAGACCTGTAACTGATTGATGAGATATCTAACTGATCGATGAGATATTTAACTGATCGATGAGATATGTAACTGAATGATGAGATATCTAACTGATTGATGAGATATGTAACTGATTGATGAGACCTGTAACTGATTGATGAGATATGTAACTGATCGATGAGATATGTAACTGATCGATGGGATATGTAACTGATTGATGAAACCTGTAACTGATTAATGAGATATGTAACTGATTGATGAGATATGTAACTGATTGATGAAATATGTAACTGATTGATGAGATATGTAACTGATCGATGACATATATGTCTGGTCGATGACATATATAACTGATCGATGACATATATAACTGATCGATGACATATATAACTGATCGATGAGATATGTAACTGATTGATGAGATATATAACTGGTCGATGACATATATAACTGATCGAAGATATATCACTGATCGATGACATATGTAACTGGCCGATGACATACATAACTGATAGATGAGATATGTAACTGATCGATGAGATATATAACTGGTCGATGACATATATGACTGATCGATGACAAATATAACTGGTAGATGACATATATAACTGATGGATGAGATATGTAACTTATCGATGAGATATGTAACTGACCGATGACATATATAACTGGTCGATGACATATATAACTGGCCGATGACATATATAACTGATCGATAACATATATAACTGGTCGATGAGATATGTAACTGGTCGATGAGATATGTAACTGATCGACGACATATAACTGATCGATCAGACATGTAACTGATCGGTGAGACATGTAACTGACCGATGACATATATAACTGGTCGATGAGATATGTAAATTCGATGAGATGTGTAAATGATTGATGAGATATGTAACTGATCGATGAGATATGTAACTGATCGACGACATATATAACTGGTCGATGAGATATGTAAATTCGATGAGATGTATAAATGATTGATGAGATATGTAACTGATCGATGAGATATGTAACTGACCGATGAGACATGTAACTGACCGATGAGACATGTAGCTGATCGATGAGATGTGTAACTGATCGATGAGATATGTAA
>JAVTVY010006777.1:0-37169 GCA_036873755.1 Hanleya hanleyi
GAGCAATGACAGTAGAGTTGTCCGTTGCGATGAGAAGGGACGAATTAATGAGATGCCAACTCCAATGCTGGACAGCTAGGATGACTGCCTTTATCTCCAAAAGGTTGATGTGAAGTCTGGCATCCAATCTCGACCATCTGCCGGACATCTCCAGTCCGTCCAGATGGGCTCCCCAACCGGTCTCGGAAGCATCGGTGTAGAGATGGTGATCCGGAGATGGAAATCGGAAGGGAACTCACCGCATGACGTTGTGGCGGGACTGCCACAAATCAGATGTGGATGTAGAGACGTCAATACCGGTACAACAGGATTGAGGGATGACGTTAGCAGATAAGGAGACAGATGGTACTGCAGCGGCCGAACTTGGAGACGTCCGTAACGAGTAAGGCCCTGCGTGGATGTGAGTAAAGCCAGAAGGCTTTGCCACCGCTGACGAGTTTGATAAGTTGATGACAAAAACTTTAGTATCAACGCCTGAATCTTGGTCCACCGGTCCTCGGGGGGCCGGGGGGGGGGGGGGCGCACCAGTTGTTGGCGAGTATTGAACACTGCCCCGATGTAACGACGAAGTTGCGCTGGAACCACCTCTTACTTCTGAGGGTGAGGTATGAACCCGAGATAACGTAGAACGAGCAGAGTGAAACGGACCTGAGCGTTGAGAAGGGACTTGTCCGCAGCCCACAAGAGGATGTCGTCTATGTAAACCCCGATGTGAATGCCCCGTAGATGGAGAAACGCCATGACTGGGGAAGTAATAAGGGGGAAAAGCCAAGGGGCGATGTTGAATCCGAACGGGAGGACTTGCTACTCGAACCGACGATCGTTGATGGTGAAACGAAGGAATCGCCGATGACGAGGATGAATGGGTATATGGAGATATGCGTCTTGCAAATCGATGGAGGCCAACCAATCCCGGTGATGTACGCGGGCCGGATCGAGACTGACGTCATCTTGAAATGAGGCGGCAGGGCCAGATGAAACTTGTTGAGCCGCTTGAGATCGATGATCATCCGCATTTGGTCCGAATCTTTCTTCGGGACAAGGAAGACATGACTGTAGAACCCGACGCTGTCTTCGGCATGAAGCAGCTCTCCGACGGCAGTAGCGAAGGACGATCCCGAGAGATGAGTCTGGGCTGGGACTGAAAGTTGAAGAGGAAACCATTCTTCAATGTCTTGATAATCCAGTCGTCGTCTGTTATGAGCTGCCAATTCTCCCAGAAATGTTGTAAACGGCCGCCGACGACCTGATGACTGAAAGGGCGGAAGGCGGGAAGATGAAAATCGTTGGTATGAGGATGGGAGATGGAATACGGATAGTCACTTGTTGGAAGCACCCCCTCCTCTGAAAAATTTCTCACGGGTGGAACGACGGCTACGAGCTTGTGGAGGCTTGTCGAAGCCACGAAAATTACCAGGTGGAAAAGCCTCACGTTGGGTAGGCTTGGATACCCGATTCCGGTTAGGCTTCCGATCAACGGAAAAGGCAGGACGCCGAGCCGCAGCAGAAATCAATCTAGAAGTCCGTTCCTCACGAATACTAGGCATGACGGACTCGATAGCATTTTTGAAGACAAACTTAGAGGATAACGGCTGTTGTAATAGTTGGTCTTTCACAAAGTATGGAACGTCAGACTTGACATACTGAAGCAATGCTTTTACGCTGAGTTTGAAGAAGCGAAACATAGGAAAAAAGCACCCGCCTCAATGACATGAAGGGTAGCTATATTGAGCGTGTCAATGAAAGCACGTAAGTAGGCAAGACGACCAGGAGACAAACGAGCCGAACCATCACGCTGAAGTAAGGCAGGATCCAAAGTAATCCGAGATGTAGCCAAAAAAAACCAATCCGTGAAAGATGTAGTACGTTGAATTGCCAGCAACATTTCCATAAGATTATCGACAACTTTGGTAGGAACCCCAATAGATGTTGTTTTAGAAGATTTCGAAACCTGACTCAAATCACGATCACGTTTGGGAGGTTTGTCGGGAAGAACGTTATCATGAAGTTTGTAAAATGAAAACGAGGGTTTCTTAAACTTGTTGTCATCCTCCAACTGACGATCAAAATCAATGCAATTAGACTCCCAAGCCGGAGACGGCGCACACGTGAGAGGCGTCTTCGAAGAAGCAGACGTGAACGCGGAAGAAGCCGCTGTCGGACATTTAACCCGAGATGATGAAGAGACAGCATTAGTAGGAACGGGCATGTCCGGAACGAGAGCCAAAAGAGCCGCCATCTTGTCTGAAAATGGCATCTTAGAACTATCCGAAGAAGATGAGGAATCTTGACTAGCAGACGTCGAAGCAGGTTTGGGAGAACAAACGACGGGCCGACGACGAGAGGTAGACAATAAATGGTCAAGAGATTGATCAAGAAATTGAGTCTGCGACTGACGAACTTGACGACCCCGACGGGGAGGTGAGGAAGAACGACGTGGCAATCGGCGTGGAGGTGTACGGGAACGTCGAATAGGAGTACGAGAACGGCGTACCGGAGAACGGGAAAGCCGTAAAGAAGTACTAGGACGTTTAGGTGTACGAGACCGACGAACAGGAGAACGAGAACGACGTACAAGTGTATGAGAACGACGAGACGGCGTAACGGAATGTCGAGGCGGAGTAACAAAACGACGTACAGGCGAATGAGAACGTGAACGGCGTTGCGATGTACAAGAACGTCGTTTAGAAGCACGGAAACGACGCAGTGACGGGTCAGCAAACGTAGAAACCGGAGGTTGTAAATCCGCAGTCCGAACGACCCTCCATAGTCCGAAAGGCTGCTTTTGTTAAAACAGCAGAAGAACGAGATTTAAAACGCAGAGGCGAGGTCCAAATGCGATGATGTTTTCTCTTTTTGACAGAACCGGACAGAGACAGGCCGTCTGACAAAAGATTAGGTGAAATGACACGCGGTGAAGCAGAAATCTTTTTTTCGTCAATAACAATAGAACGGCCAGGCAGACTCGACTTGGAGATAGAATCCTTTTTTGTCTCGAACAAAGAAACAGGTTTGTGCACAGACACACCAGACAAGGATTTACCAGCAGAAAGTAAACTGTCTGGACTAATATTGCTATCTTCTCGTGCAACAGTTCCACTTGGGAGGATTCTAATAGACGACGATGACATGGCAGGTCTTTTAAGTCTATGCGATAAATGCAAATTAGAACCAGCAAGGTCCTCGTTAAATTTGAAATCTCCGACTAAAGCAATCTCATGTTGGCGTCTTTCGTCCGCAGATAAAGCAGGGTCTTCCGTAGCGCGTAATAAATACGCTAGCCGCGCCTGGGCATAATTTCTCCAGGCTATATCATCCCAACTTAGACACTCTAAACACGTGGACTGACGGTAACAAAGGTGACCTTTGCATGGAAAACAGACAGTGTGAGCATCCAAACTAGACAAAAACTGCCCACACGAGCGGCATGTATTAGAATTTACAGGGACAGATATCTCAGACATAGTGTCTAAGTAATACAGTAAGAAAATAATAGCTTAGAAAAATACAACCGTAGGTCAAAACCAACGACAACCAAACCAAACTAGCACACTATAGGACACTTCCTTGACAGCAAACCACTCGCGAGTAGGTGCAATAGAGAAAGGGAGAGATTCGGGAGATTGCAGGGGCTTAAGTAACCTAGCTGAGCTGGATGAGCTCCCTAAGGGGAGACAACTTTCAGTTTTAATTATTTGCAAAGGATGCTCCCAAGGGAGATAAGGTCATAGCAATAGCAGGTGAAGATTTGAGACATAAATTCGTTTTTTTCAGCCTTTCTGTCCATTGTTCGCATTTTTCTAGCCTAAAATGACATAAAAGTATTTTTTTTGCCAAACTAATTATTCTCTATCATACCAAGTTCTTGACATAATATATTGAAAAAGAAAACAACAATAATAAAAAAATCGGTACAAAAAAGCGAAAAATGGGTTCCGAAAAGATGACGTCACTCTGATGTCATCATGGGGACTATCTTGGATTTTGTTACATTTTTAATAGAGCTTTCCCCAAATATATAGTATTTACAGCTTCAGGCCTCTATCCGAAATGATAATGAAAATAAATAGGGGGTCATCCCCCCCCCTCCCCCCTACCACCACCACCCTGGGCTAGGACAGACCCCAAATTGCCCAGTCCTGCAATGTCTGGTTGTTAGTTATTTTAAAATGTCAGCGTTTAGCTGTCGACTGTTTTTATAGCAGGGGCAGTAACCCAGGTTATGTATTACTCGTGCTGGACATCTGACCCGGATGACATAAATGGGTTCGTCTAAACATTGGATCCACTCAATTGGACGAGAGTGCTGAAACTGGGAAGAATCCGAGAATCGAGCTTGTTTGACACGGCCGGTATACATATTATCGTCTATGGACATGCTTTTTGCTAAATAATAAACCCTTGTGAGGTGAAATCAGTATAGAGATGCTAACGGCCGACTGGGTAATGAACTCATCGCCCGACATGTCTGCGCTTCTATTCTAACATTACTCCTCCATTTTGATCAGTATTCTATGTTGACAAGAAGTTATCTCACATCGCTTTTCTCTGACGTTATTCCGTAACATATGGCAATTGTTGCCTGGAGTGCACGAAGGATACGCATGCTATACCGTCAACTCGCCAGGAATCCTCATATTACATGTAGCTCCTGGATGCAAGATTTACTTCGTTTTTCAAAGAATGGTGAAGTCTAGTTTTCTCAAACTGCGAGTTTATCTCCGCTGATAGAATGAAATATATTTCGCCAAAGCGAAAGCAGATCTGACATTGATTTGTCGGGTTGATTCGTTGTTCAGGGCTCTCTTTTTTTCCTTGAGTTTTCATATTGCCTTATGTTAAGAAAGCATAGGACGTTCATTCTAAAGGTTGCACTTCCTTTGGTTAAAGGAGGTGTTCGCTTTAGATGGATATTTTTCCCTTCAGAGTCGCTCTCTGCCGCTCTATTGTCTCGCTCCGAGCCGGCCGGTAAATTGTGACGTAATGCTCTGGTATTCCCCAACTCTTTGTCAGACAGGCGAGGCCAGTCTAATGGGAAATTCTGGTTCATATTCTCATTCAGTTGCCATTAGTATTTTCATGAACGACCCAGATATTTACGGACAATAATCAGTTATATTAATATATAAACCGACTCGAAAACTGAAAAATCACTGCCAAAGGTTCAGCGAATAATAATTAAGGTAGTAACTGCAAAAAAAACACACAACATGTTGGCACATGCATAATCACTTGGGAAAGCAAGCGTCACCACTTGTTGAGGGACATTTGCTTAACAAAGGCCTTCATATAAGACAAGTTTAACCTTATAAAGTTTCAATTCATAGTTACAACTTTCCGCTGCCCTAAGGCGAAATACCCTCATGTAGAAATTATATATGTGTAACGATTAATTTTTTGCTCTGCTGGACCGTCAGAATATTCAAATACATGAACAAGTGGTCTGACTGTGTGTGTCGAGTTGTTTGTGTGCAATTCTATTCACGAATTATAATAAAATATGGGATTATGTGCGTTAAAGGTTCGCTGTCTTTATTTCACGTCACTATTGTACTTTAAGTCCAGAATGCAGATGGGGGAAAAAAAAATTTCAGGGATTTTGGGGGCTCGAACCAATATGTCGGTTTTCTTTTAATCTGTAGTCCGACACTGTAACCATTCGGCCAAGCAGCTGTTACAATATCAACTTGAGGAATCATGTGCCGAATGGCGGTGAACTACCTTTCAGAGCATTTTTCAAGCGTTTTGACATATTTCAATAACCAAAACGATTTTTCAGTATCATTTTGGATCAAACCCACCGCATTTCGATATGTAAGACTCGTTTTGGTTAAAAGTGTCATATTTTATATATGAAGGGAATTCCCTTGAAGAATATCGTCAAAAATTGCAAAAACAAACAAATGCTTATTTTCTAATACTGGTAATATTTTTTTGACAAATCTCTTCTCGGTGAAAATTGAGAACATGAAAATTCAGTATTTTTTCTCTCAAGCTAATAACTTTTGAAGTAAACGAGAGTAAATTATATTTTCGGTTTATAAACGCAACACACCAAGGAAGAAAATACGGTCGAACCCAACACCTCCTTTCATTATTTGGGTTTCAGCATAGGCTACTCGTTAAAAAAATACGGCAAAAATATGTATCTCACTTAGAAGCCATAACACTGAATTCATGTGGAAATTTGACGTTTTTGATACTTGATACTCATCCAATCAAATTTCCTGAGGTCAAGGTTCCACATTTTGCTCTACAATACCAAACACATGAGCAGTGTAACGAACGTCACAGGACCTACGAAGTAGGGTAGGCATTAGGACTGGGACGCGCACTGAACTCTTGAACTCTCCCAAGTTGAAATCATATACCTATATTATGGGCACTACCCAATTAAGTCAGAATCACCAGTGATTTTCATCAAAAATCACCAGAAATTTTCTTCAAAAGTAGGCCAGCTCAGAACTTGCTGATCTTAGTTCCCTAATGCACCTTCATGCCAAAAATCAAGGTTCTAGTGTCAACGGTTCTCCTCATTTTGCCGACGAAGGGATTCGGATGGACTCACTCACTCACTCAGTCAGTACCGGACAATTTGTAAATGAGAGCTTACTTCGTAAGAACATGAGCAGTATGACTAACGTCAAAGGACCTACGAAGTGGGGGGGAGGGGGGGGGGGGGATTTGGCTTAATGTTACACTCAAGTTTGTTTCACTCATATCCTACGAAGTAGGGTTTGATATGATTTAAGTGTGTACTTGACCTAAGACATGTTTTTGCCAATTTCGAGGTTTATAGGTCACCTGAGCAGGTCTGTCCCAGGGGTGAGGAAATAAACCCGATGGTAGTGCATAGGCTGAATAAGTGTATAACATCATGTAAGCTCCCAGAGTATATGGGAATTAAGGGATACCATCCAACGATAACCATTCTCAGATGGTCTGAATCTCGAATTGACCAGGGGTCCTGGTATCTTCAAATGTCACAATGAGACATACAACCAAGGGTTCCCGATGGGCATGACAGTGCACAAGCTCAGCGAGCAATAAATAATAAAAAATAATTATAAATCAAGTTTTCATCCGAATTCGGTCAGCTCAGAACTTGCTGGTACCAGTCCTCTAATGCACGTTCTTGCAAACAATCAAGGTTTTAATGTCAACGGTTCTCCTTATTTTGCCGACGAGAGGATTCGGATGGGCTAACTGACTCACTCACTGACTATCGGACAATTTGCAAATGAGAGTCTACTTCGTAGGAACATATAGATACTGTATGTTCGCTTTCAAGAAAAACGGTCTGCTACCTCCTACTTTTGTTGGAGGCCCGTTGGCTGAGTGGTTTAGATCGCCGACATACAGTGCTGGCGATTAGGTGCCTGACTCTGGGGTCGCTGGTTCGAATCCCGCACGGAACTTGACCAAATTTACAGCACTAGAATTTGTGTTATTCTAAGATAGTGTTATCCCAAAATAACGAAAATACTGTTATACGATCACTTTCTAAATGATAAAAAAAAATTACATCTATTCAGCTTTGGGAGCTGTGTCATTACGATCATCAGAGGGGTACTGTATGTTCACTTTCAAGACTACCGGTCTGCTACCTCCTATTTTTGTGGGAGGCCCGTTGGCCGAGTGGTTTAGATCGCCGACATACAGTGCTGGCGATTAGGTGCCTGACTCTGGGATCGCTGGTTCGAATCCCGCACAGAACTCGACCAAATTTTCAGCACTAGAATTTGTGCTATTCTAAGATAGTGTTATCCCAAAATAACGAAAATACTGTTATACGATCACTTTCTAAATGATAAAAATATATCTATTCAGCTTTGGGAGCTGTGTCATCACGATCATCAGAGGGGTACTGTATGTTCGCTTTCAAGACTACCGGTCTGCTACCTCCTATTTTTGTGGGAGGCCCGTTGGCCGAGTGGTTTAGATCGCCGACATACAGTGTTGGCGATTAGGTGCCTGACTCTGGGATCGCTGGTTCGAATCCTGCACGGAACTCGACCAAATTTTCAGCACTAGAATTTGTGCTATTCTAAGATAGTGTTATCCCAAAATAACGAAAATACTGTTATACGATCACTTTCTAAATGATAAAAAAATATATCTATTCAGCTTTGGGAGCTGTGTCATTACGATCATCAGAGGGGTACTGTATGTTCGCTTTCAAGACTACCTGTCTGCTACCTCCTATTTTTGTGGGAGGCCCGTTGGCCGAGTGGTTTAGATCGCCGACATACAGTGCTGGCGATTAGGTGCCTGACTCTGGGATCGCTGGTTCGAATCCCGCACGGAACTCGACCAAATTTTCAGCACTAGAATTTGTGCTATTCTAAGATAGTGTTATCCCAAAATAACGAAAATATTGTTATACGATCACTTTCTAAATGACAAAAATATATCTATTCAGCTTTGGGAGCTGTGTCATTACGATCATCAGAGGGGTACTGTATGTTCGCTTTCAAGACTACCGGTCTGCTACCTCCTATTTTTGTGGTTGGCCGAGTGGTTTAGATCGCCGACATACAGTGCTGGCGATTAGGTGCCTGACTTCGGGGTCGCTGGTTCGAATCCCGCACGGTACTCGACCAAATTTTCAGCACTAGAATCTGTGCTATTCTAAGATATTGTTATCCCAAAATAACGAAAATACTGTTATACGATCACTTTCTAAATGATAAAAAATATATCTATTCAGCTTTGGGAGCTGTGTCATTACGATCATCAGAGGGGTACTGTATGTTCGCTTTCAAGACTACCGGTCTGCTACCTCCTATTTTTGTGGGAGGCCCGTTGGCCGAGTGGTTTAGATCGCCGACATACAGTGCTGGCGATTAGGTGCCTGACTCTGGGATCGCTGGTTCGAATCCCGCACGGAACTCGACCAAATTTTCAGCACTAGAATTTGTGCTATTCTAAGATAGTGTTATCCCAAAATAACGAAAATACTGTTATACGATCACTTTCTAAATGATAAAAAAATATATCTATTCAGCTTTGGGAGCTGTGTCATTACGATCATCAGAGGGGTACTGTATGTTCGCTTTCAAGACTACCGGTCTGCTACCTCCTATTTTTGTGGGAGGCCCGTTGGCCGAGTGGTTTAGATCGCCGACATACAGTGCTGGCGATTAGGTGCCTGACTCTGGGATCGCTGGTTCGAATCCCGCACGGAACTCGACCAAATTTTCAGCACTAGAATTTGTGCTATTCTAAGATAGTGTTATCCCAAAATAACGAAAATACTGTTATACGATCACTTTCTAAATGATAAAAAATATATCTATTCAGCTTTGGGAGCTGTGTCATTACGATCATCAGAGGGGTACTGTATGTTCGCTTTCAAGACTACCGGTCTGCTACCTCCTATTTTTGTGGGAGGCCCGTTGGCCGAGTGGTTTAGATCGCCGACATACAGTGCTGGCGATTAGGTGCCTGACTCTGGGATCGCTGGTTCGAATCCCGCACGGAACTCGACCAAATTTTCAGCACTAGAATTTGTGCTATTCTAAGATAATGTTATCCCAAAATAACGAAAATACTGTTATACGATCACTTTCTAAATGATAAAAAAAAATTACATCTATTCAGCTTTGGGAGCTGTGTCATTACGATCATCAGAGGGGTACTGTATGTTCACTTTCAAGACTACCGGTCTGCTACCTCCTATTTTTGTGGGAGGCCCGTTGGCCGAGTGGTTTAGATCGCCGACATACAGTGCTGGCGATTAGGTGCCTGACTCTGGGATCGCTGGTTCGAATCCCGCACGGAACTCGACCAAATTTTCAGCACTAGAATTTGTGCTATTCTAAGATAGTGTTATCCCAAAATAACGAAAATACTCATTTAGTTCTTGTTGAATATGTAATAACAAGGGGACACCATACTTGTACTTTCTTCGAAAATATTAGCGGGATAACAGATAAACTCTGCCTTTCCATTCCTATTTTCAGGAGGGGGTGAGTCTGGAGTCAGGGTGGGGCGAGGAATATTATTGGAGGTTCATTTTTATTAGCCGTTTACAAGTTTTCTTTCAGGAGCACTTTACACACTCCAACCGTTGAATCTAAAATACTAACTTTTTGGTCAGTCCTGTCACACTATCGAATGGCCAGTAATACACATACATGGTTCTGTTGTGTCTTTAGTTGATTTGTATCCCATTCCGATGTGTCTTTCTTATAGGAAATTCAGCCTGTTTTGGAAAATTCGACAAATCACCATTTTGTAGCCCTATAAAATCAGGGAAATAAAATGGTCAGTAAAAAGTAAAAAACATTTCCTCTGTTTTCGGTGATCAGCGGTGTATGTCCAGTGCATTGATGGTGCAGTCCACAGTAGATCCCTCCTTGCTGGAAATAGACACATGATTCATTCCGAGTTGACAAACCATGCAGAAAATCCCTATAAAAGTGTATATTTTATTCATAAGAATGCTCATACCATTAATTCAACATACAAGCCAGTTATGCAAATTTAACTCGGGATAAATTTTCTTCTCTCCCAACGTACTCTATATTTTCTGGAAAATCTATTGAAATGAGCAAAAATACGCCAAATTTCGTTCATTTCCGGGAAAATGTCGATTTCAATAAAATTTCTCCGCAGTGTTTCCCGTCTCGAGGTGAGATAAAAAACCTATTCAAAATATGGGATCTACCATGCCGATTTTTGTCACATGTTTCATATGTAACATAGCCCTATTTTTGAACACCTGAAAAACGTACGAAACTGAGGCTGACGAAGGTTGACTTCGCGGCCCGACCTGCCATATAGCTCAACCGAGCCGCCCATACGCATATATCATTTTGAAAGAATGGTAGTACCCAGAAGCTTGGTACTATAAATACTGGTTACCAAAAAGAGAATGATAATTATCATGTGGTCAGACCCAGACGCTCTGCTGTATTAAAATTTTCAAGGGGGGGGGGGGACAATAATTCGAAACTATGGACTACTTCCTGAACAGCTCCTAGTCACGTGCCTACATCTCTGTGTGGCTGATTGGCTGATTTAAATAATAACGATTCGTTTGACAAGCTATCGCCCGAGAATTATTGCGGGCTGCCTTCGGCCATATCCGTATGATTCAGAGCCCATTTTCCCAATTTACTCGGGAATTGTGACGGCTGTTAAATAATGCAAACATGGAACTGCCTCTCGGCACCTCGGCCTAATTTCTAAATGAATTTTTTTTTACGAGCAGATACGTGGCGCTACTTCCTGTCACGTTAGCTCAAACGATCGGTGCTCGGTTGCGTTGAGACAAGGCAGGCTACTAGTAGTGTGACTTCCGGTTAGTTTCCTATTCTTGTTGTTGTTGTGTTGTTGTTACTGATGATGCCACTTCCTGTTCAATGGTCCTGGTTTCGAGATAAGGGGGGATTTCAACTTATCAAATTTTTATTCCTACGAAATAGGCTCTCATTTGCAAACTGTCCGGAAAGGAGTGAGTCACTGAGTGAGTGAGTCAGTCCATCCGAATCCTTTCGTCGGCAAAATAAGTAGAACCGTTGTCATTAGAACCTTGATTTTTGGCATGAACGTGCATTAGGGGACTGGTACCAGCAAGTTCTGAGCTGACTTACATTTGATGAAAATTTGACCTACTTAGGTGACATAACATTACGCTTGTACTCCCAATTCGTCTTCCACACAGTACTTCGTAGGTCCTGTGACGTAGTCACACTACTCATGTGGATAATTCCACCATATCATGATGTCCCGATCCTGTATCTTACTGTATCCTATAATCGATATTGAATTGCTTCGAATTGCTGTTTTCCGCACTTTTTGCGCTATCTCCGGAACGACAAAAATGGAGAGCTGAAACTCAGCAACTTTATAGTTTATCATATTGGGGCCATTTTGAGCCTATTTGCATAACCCCCGAGAAGATGATCATGAGAAATTCAAGATGGTGGCCACGTGGGGTACCAGAAAAGTGATCGAATTCAGACGAAAATTTGATTTATAATTATTTTTTTATTATTTACTGATGGCTCAGCGAGTGCGCTGCCATGCCCATCGGGAACTCTTGGTTGTATGTTTCATTGTGAATTTTGACGGTTCCCTGACAACATGAAGCCTGGTCCCATTCGAGATTCAGACCATCTGAGAATGGTTATCGTTGGATGGAATCACCCAATCCTCATATATTCTGGGAGCTTACATGATGCTACACTTATTCAACCTATGTACTACCTTCGGGAGGATTTCCCCACCCCTGAGGCAGACCTACTTAGGTGACCTATAAACCTCGAAATTGGGAAAAACATGTCTTAATTTCAACTACACACTTATATCATATAAAACGTTAGCCAAACTGCTCATGCAATCACGAAGCTTCTCTGAATATAACGGGCCGTTTAGAGTGAATGTAGACAGATTGCACACAATTTTTGCTTGTTTGTTATTTCTTCTCTTTTTTGGTTTAATTCTGTGTGGATAATAATATGGCCATGAATTTGCAGGCACCCATACAAACAAACTAGAAGTTGTTATCCATAAGCAATTTGTTTATTTATTTACATACAAACACACATGACCACGGGGTTACGGAGTATGACTCCGACGCGAACTGAACTCTTGGAAATCTCCCCGCCCCAAGTTGAAATCCTGCCTATATTGAGATGGGCACAGCTCAAGTTAGAATCACGAGAAATTTTCATAAAAAGTAGGTCAGCTCAGAACTCGCTGGTAACAGTCCCCTAATGTACCTTCATGCCAAAGATCAAGGTTTTAATGTCAACGGTTCTCCGTATTTTGTCGACGAAATGATTCGGACTGACTGACTGATTGACTGACTCACTCACTCATTACAGGGCAGTTTGCAAATGAGAGCCCACTTCGTAGGAACTTACATATATATGCGAAGGAACGGCCGAAATGCCGTCTTTTGTAGCGCCGCGTTGATAGACACGATAACTGACCCAATCACATTGTCCGGACATCGGGCCAGCTGGTCCTAGATCCATCCACCGAGGGACAAACGAGTTCCAGTAAATTCTCTTCCCGTGAACGAATAGCTGTTATCTGCCCTGAATATGCAACAGAGTCACATCTGCAAAACTGAGTGTGTTATTCATGACGAGGTAAGGAGCTGAATACACGACTTGTCTGAAAGTGGCAAAAATGAAGAGTTATTGCCCCCTTTTCAGGAGCAAGATTCTGATAAAGCAATGCCTTGAACATGGGCCTCGGGAAAATCACCGTCGTAAGGTTGTTTATGGACAGTGTCAGAAGCTGACAGGGACCTGAAATATCACTCAACTGTTCTACAGAGAAAGAAGTCTGAAGAATCATGTAAGTAATCGTTTGAAATAACTTTTTCGACAATTCTCAGTCCGTGGCTATACTTACACTATGGGAAGGAAACATGGCGGTATTTTGCTATTTATAGACGATCCACAAGGCGTACATTACTAGTATGATTTTCGAGAAAATGAGTGCTCCGTCACCCCCCCCCCCCCCAATCCACCCTACCACAACCACCACCACCACCATCGGCTTCTGAAAGTGCCCCTTACATATGTTCGCTATCGCTAAGGATAGAGGTCTGAAACTTACAACACTATATCTTTGGGTCAAGCTCTACAAGACATGATGACATTTTCAAAAAGAACATTTTTGGATGATTTTTCGGTTAGAATTTTCGAATTTTTTATTTTTCTTCACAAAAACTGCATGATAAATTAGTAAATAATAATCTGATATGAAATAAAATAGATTTTAATCGCTTTTCCATACAGAAAAGCAACACTTTTGAAGAAATATGACGAAACCATCACTTTTCTGGTACCCCAAATGACCGCCAATGTTCTGAATTTATCCATGATCCCCTGCTCGGGAGTCGTGCGAATAGGCTCAAAAATGACTCCAATATGACGAGTTTCGGCACTCAGTTTTCTGTCGTTCAGGAGATAGGAGCAAAAAAACAACAGAGGGAGGGGGCGGATAGTCCCCCCCCCCCCACCAGGCCAGGTAGGGTTAAGACGTAAGGCACTAGGCATAGAAGACGCCGGGGTCACAAAGTGTACATGTAACTCTACCAGTTAGCCAGCCCGAACATGGCCCCGTTCTCTACTGCTTGTCGCTTGCACGTGCTCCACTCGGAAGCTGGCCTTTCTCTACTACCCCCATTCGCGTATCTCCGCCATCTGACTCTTCCCCATAAGAACTGCAATATGATGCCATCTACAACACATTTGGATCAGGGATGGTCCACCTACAAGCATACCACGAACGCATCCCTGCGCACTTCCGAAACTGCCATCTTTCAATACTGCCCGACTGTGCATAACCAGAATCACGTCATCACACAAAATCACCACTCAAGTCTGAATCTTTACCCCGAGCGCTGCAATATCGCCCAAAACTGCCACATCAAATGCCTCTTTTCTATTCTTTTTCCGACTGTGGGTGCGTAGAATCACCTAAACGCCTTTTTCCTATTATCTTCCGAGTGCGCATGTGCAGATTAAAGGCACTTGCAATAAAAAAGATAGTGCCACGGCACTGTAGCTCATCTGTCTGTAACTGGAGAAAGTAGCTTTCCTGAGATTTCATGATAAAGTTTCATGGGAAATTCAAGATGCGGCCATATTGGATTTTCAAAATGAACCAAAAAAGCTACCGGTATCTTGCACAACTGGACCACTGATCCATGTAGTAATATCCTGAGAATTCACGGTAACAAAATTTCATGGGGAAATTCAAGATGGCCACCTGGTGGCCATATTCGATTTTCGAATCGGACAAGAAAAGGTATCTTGCTCAACTTGTCCCCAAGGGGAACCTAAGTATCAAATTTGAGAAAGATATAGATCCTGAGAAATCGCGATAACAAAGTTTCATGGGGAAATCCAAGATGGCCGCCTAGTGGCCATACTGGATATTTGAATCAGAGCAGAAAAGGTATCTTGCACAACTAGACCCCAAGGGGAACCTTTGTACCAAATTTGAGAAAGATCTATGCAGTACTTCCTGATAAATCCCGATAACGAATTTTCATAGGGAAATCCAAGATGGCCGCCTGGTGGCCATATTGGATTTTTCAATCAGACCACAAATTGTATCTTGCACAACTATGACCCCAAGGGGAACCTGTGCACCAAATTTGAGAAAGATCCATGCAGTAGTTCCTGAGAAATCGAGATAACAATGTTTCATCTGGAAATCCAAGATGGACGCCTGGTGGCCATATTGGATTTCTGAATCAGACCACAAAAGTATCTTGCACACCTAGACCCCAAGGGGAACCTGTGTACCAAATTTGAGGAAGATTCATGCAGTAGTTCCTGAGAAATCGCAATAACAATGTTTCATGGGGAAATCCAAGATGGCCACCTGGTGGCCATATTGGATTTTTCAATCAGAACACAAATGGCATCTTGCACAGCTAGATCCCAAGGGAAACCTCTGTACCAAATTTGAGAAAGATCCATGCAGTAGTTCCTGAGAAATCACGATAACAGTGTTTCATCTGAAAATCCAAGATGGCCACCTGGTGGCCATATTGGATTTTTCAATCAGACCACGAATTGTATATTGCACAACTAGACCCCAAGGGGAACCTCTGTACCAAATTTGACGAAGATCCATGCAGTAGTTCCTGAGAAATCGCGATAACAATGTTTCATCTGGAAATCCAAGATGGCCGACTGGTGGCCATATTGGATTTCTGAATTAGACCACAAAAGTATCTTGCACAACTAGACCCCAAGGGGAACCTGTGTATCAAATTTGAGAAAGATCCATGCAGTACTTCCTGATAAATCATGATAACGAAGTTTCATAGGGAAATCCAAGATGGCCGCTTGGTGGCCATATGGGATGTTCGAATCAGAGCAGAAAAGGTATCTTGCACAACTAGACCCCAAGGGGAACATGTGTACCAAATTTGAGGAAGATCCACACAGTAGTTCCTCAGAAAATCGCAATAACAATGTTTCATGGGGAAATCCAAGATGACCGCCTGGTGGCCATATTGGATTTTTGAATCAGACCACAAAAGGTATCTTGCACAACTAGACCCCAAGAGGAACCTGTGTACCAAATTTGAGAAAGATCCATGCAGCAGTTACCGAAAAATAATGATGACAAGATTTCACTGGCAAATTCAAGATGGCCGCCATGGCAGCCATATTTAAAATCATATCAACACGGCATGAAACAAATTCTGGTGTAGTCATTGCGGGAACATGCATGCCAAGTTTCAGTTTAATCGGCCAAGCGGTTTCAGAGAAGAAGATGTTTACGGACGACACACGACGGACAGTCAGGCCATGACATAAGCCCATCGGGCCTTCGGCCCAGATGAGCTAAAAACCCCACCCCAGTCTGAATCTACACCACGAGGGCTTCGATATGACACCACACGAGATCCTTTGATAGCTCATATATATGTCCACCTCAAATGCCATTTTTCAACTCTTTTCCGACTGCGCAATCACAGATTGACGTAGCTTCCAATAAAAGCCCATCTGCACAAGTTCAGGTAATCCCTAAATCATCGAAGAGGGTTTACCTTGACCTTTTCGGTGATTAAGATAAGATTAAGATTTTCCTGAGTATATTTATCACCGTTGATAAGCTAATTCTCACCTTTTCGGCGAACTAAAGCACTGATTAAGCATCCATAAATTTGAGCTCCATCAAGAGCAAATGATTTGATATGATCAAATATATGAAAGGTAGAATCAATAATTTGGTTGAAACGGACTTAGTAGCCGCTTTAAAAGAAAAAAAAATATTTTAAACCTTTTGTGTATAAATCGTGCTTTGCCCCAGTAAAAGACCCGGATTGGTAAAAAGTTACACCCAAGTAATTATACAATTTAACTTAATATTGGCCCTATCACATACAATATTACAAGCAATAGTTTCGCATGTCTTTAGGGGAAAGGAGACTTTTGGTTTTATCAAATTTAATATTAAGATTCCATAGTTGACAGTAAAAACTTAACATATCAACACACCTTTGCAAGCCAGTCGCCGACTCCGACAATAAAACAAGATCATCTGCATATAGCAAACTACTGAGCTGAGACAATCAGGATCACAATCGCGATCAAAGCATGAAGGCAGATCATGTGAAACAGTTTAAACTTAGTGGGACGGAGGTTGTCCCCCTGACGAACACCAGCATTGGACCTGAATTCAGATGATATTTAGGCCTACTTGACGTGACGCCGTAGGCACGAGCTTCCAGTGTGCCTGCGTGTCTGTGTCCGTCCGTGACACTGTCGTCAATCAGATTGTGGCAAAACGTTGCAGTCCCACGTTGTTATGTAAATGTAGTCCCATGAAAGAACATGGCGGCATAAGCACTGAAGCTGCCTGCGTCATAAAGGCTCGATTATTAAGGACAGGATCTTTAATTCAGACCTCTATACTATAACATGAGCCGCGCGTCCGTGTGTGGCTTCCTGTGTGCCTCCGTCCCTGTCACAGGGTCCGTGCCTCTGGATGAGTGACATGATAAATGATGCTTTCGGCTATGATTTTAGAAATGATGTTGATTACCATGGCTTTTGGTCAGCCCAGGCTGGGTTGCACTGAGCGGGGAGCACCCGGGACAAATAGCGCCCTGCACTGAAGGAAAAAGATTGGGTGCACCGAGCTCCAGAAAATGTCATTAACTTCACGGTTAAATGCACAAAAAAAATATGTCAGAAATATGTTTCCAGGTCCGGCAAGTTTTATGCTTCCTTCCCATTTGCCGTAAATCGTTCACATTGCCGTAAATTAAAACATTTGGAAATGTGATGATCATGCTGACAGCCGTTTGGCAGTGGTATTGAGGAAGGCTAACGAAGTGCCGGAGTATGACAGGACGTTTCACAATGTTGGAATAAAATGATAATATAATTTATTTGGATACTGTTTCGCTTATTGTTAAATACAATGGTCCACTTGCCCATGTATGAATTACAATTCAATTTTTTTTTTTCAATTCTTTTTTTTTTATTGCTCGACTCTTGTCACATATATATGTAGAGTATGGCAAATGACATAATAATAACAAAATAATATGAAAGACAGTTGATACAGAGATAAAGCCTGTCACTGTGGCATTATCAATTTGTAAAGAAAGAAGATAGAACTAAAAAGCATATCAGCTGGGTTTGGGATTTATCTGTTCGCTCCTATATACGTACATATATATAAAATACGAGTCGATCACTACAAGGAGGGGGAGCCCGGGAGGGCGGGTTTTTAAATTGATTTCTCTTGGATTATGGATAGCCACCGGATTGGTTAACAGATGTAGATATGAAATTCGCACGAGATTTATATAACCCTGATGTGAGATATAATATACCTTGATAGTATATCTGAATTTACTGAGATCGGTTGTTAATCTGAAATAAACTTGAATACAGTAATAGGTTTAGCCTTAATCACCTCGACACATAATCCAGTGGTATTCCTTTTCACTCTTGCAATATATCCCTGGCTGTATTCAGCTGGTGATGGATGTCCATGTGTTATTGATATCTCTTACTGTAGATATGTCTTTCTCCTAAACTGGCATATTTATGACTAAAACCAGTTTCCTCTCTTCATGCTTGCGTCGTGGAGTTCGAGCTCACAGACCTTGACCTTTGACCGGTATGATGGTAATCAAGATATCTCCCAATAAATTACTTTTTCTGATTTTGGGGTCATAGATACCAATTGTGTTATGTCACATATGGTTTCCAACGCATCCCCCTCCTCTCGACACAAAACCAAATTTCTGATTGTTAATGAATTCGTGATTTTGGGGCACAGTGATTTTGACATTTGACCTGAACTTCAATTTTTTATGTGGAAACTTGTCTCCCCATAATGCATCGATCGCAACACATCTACAAAGACTGACAAAAAAATATGAATCTACATAGACTGATAAAAAATATGAATGTGATACACATCCAAGGCATACCTACAGCAAAAACAAACGAGAAAAAACCCCCAGATAAAGCCAATAATACGAGTCGATCGTTATCAGAAATTCGTATTGAAATGATATTTCGAAGCCGAATACATATTCGAGCCCAGGATAAGCAAGCGATTTCAAAGACATCAATTACTGTTTATATAATTATCCGAGGGGGATATAACCTTTGACTCAATCAATTCTTTCTGGGTTTCATTAATGGATTGCTCTTTCGCTTGTGCAGGTTTCTCTATCGTGTGCGTTCTCACATGCTTCTTCATACAGCTGGGATCTGCACATCTGTAACCACAAATAGAGCACCCGAATGGTTTCTCTCCGGTGTGGGTTCTCATGTGTATCCGCATGTATTGTTTGTATGCAGATTTGTATTCACACACTGAGCAACTGAATGGTTTTTCTCCGGTGTGAGTTCGCATGTGCAGTTTCAGAGCTTGTGGAGTCGGAGACCTACTGTCACAGAGCGAACACTTGAATGGTTTATCTCCGGTGTGCGTTTGCAGATGAAAATCCAGACTTTGTTTCGTTGAACATCTGTGATCACACACTGAGCATATAAAAAGTTTTTCTTTCGTGTGTGTGATCATATGAACTTTCAAAGTTCCTCGAGTTCTGCTCCTGTACTCACACATCGAGCATTTGAAGAGTTTTTCTGTAGTGTGCGTTCGCATGTGTACACGGAGAGATTGCTTGTTGGTAAACTTATACTTGCATAGAGAACACTTGTATGGTTTTTCTCCCGTGTGAGCTCTCGTGTGAATAATCAGCCGAGTGCGGTCTGCACACATATGGCCGCACGTTGAACACACGAAGCGTTTTTCTTCTGCACGTCTAGTGTGGGTTCCCATATGTTGAATCAAAGAACACTTTCTCGCGCTCCTGTAATTGCACACTGCACAGGCGAAAGGTTTCTCGCCAGTGTGAATTAATTTATGCTTATTCAGATCACTCTGTTGTGTACATCTGTACTCGCACAGAGAACACTTGTATGGTTTCTCTCCCGTGTGAGCTCTCGTGTGGCTAATGAGCTGACGGCGATTTGCACACATATGACCACACGTTGAACACAGGAAACGTTTTTCTTGTCCAGTGTGAATTCCCATATGCTGAACGACAGAACACTTTCTTGCGCTCCTGTAATTGCACACTGTACAGGCGAAAGGTTTCTCGCCAGTGTGAATTAACGCATGCTTATTCAGATCACTCTGTTGTGTACATCTGTAATGGCATACCGCACACGTGAAATGTTTTCCCCCAATGTGAGTTTTCAAGTGACTGATCAGATGTCCCTGTGTTTTGCACATGTACTTACACACAGAACATTTGAATGGTTTCTCCCTTATACGAGTTATGTTCACTGATGGCTCTCTTGGTTCTTCCATTTTGACCTGTATTGAAAGAAAATAATGAAATTCTTTCATCTGATCAGGAAGTATATTTGTGCAATTATTGTGCAGAATACACAATCATGACAATGGAAATGACCGACTTCAAGCCCAATGACCCGGACGTTGGGTAGAGCTTGTCATGGTAGAGCTTGTCGTGGTTTTCCTGTATTTAATATAAGGGAATAATAAGTCTGCCCTCATACGTGAATATTTCTTACTATAACAAGCCATAATATCGATCAAACAGCGTGCTTATTTTCAGTATATTCTCTTAATTTCTACCAATTTACCCAGGTCACCCCCCCCTTCCACACTTTCTATATATTAAACACGGCTCAAGACCCAAACCACTCCAGTCGTAGTCTACTGTACGAGAGCTTTAAGAAGAGACCCTGCATCGCCAATTTAGAGCAACGATGACTTCTAGATCGCCCAAACACGCCTATGTGCACACCCAAAATGCCATCTCTCACCACTACTCCTTCACTTTGCATGAGATATGTGCCATCACTTCCAGTCAAAACCTCCCTAATCGTAGTCTGCGTGTCGAGAACCTCCAGATGAGACCCTCCACAACATATATGGACCCCAAATGACCCCTAGATGACCCAAGCATGCTCCTGCGCACGCACAATACGCCACCTTTCGCTACTATTACTCGACTGCATAGACCGATTTCATGTAGTTCTGCTACAAGTCCTACTCAACTAGGTTATCCAGACTGAAGCTTTGTTGCTGTTGGGGCATGAACTCAGTGTATCGGGACTTCGACATTCCCTTCGACCTGCAGGTAGCGGCTCAGATTATGGCCGGAAATATAGGAACAGCAATATACAGTATCATCCTTTGATACATGCATTACTATTGAGTATTTATATCATTGATGACATCTTGGCAAAGAACCGTGCTAAATGGGCGAGTCTCAGGTGGCATTCATACTCACACCCTCAGTGCAAGATACCAGATCACCAGCAGTGACTGTAAGCGCCCTAAACCTTTTGGCACCACATCTTGGACAAGCTGGCAATTTAGTGTCAAACTCTGAGGTCAGTTCTATCCAGGAAAAATTGAGTACCCGTAGTCATTATTTAATTTGTTTATGGAGTCCTTTGATTTTTTAGAACTTTGGCAAACACTTCAAATGAAAATTTCAGACGAGAAGATTGGGATGGAAGATCCAATGTTTTGAGGGTCTTTCAGACAATTCAGTATATTAAATGCTCCTCTTTATTGCTGGAATTTTTTTTTTTTTTTTTCAGGTGGAGACATACTCAATTCTATAGAAGATGCCTTTTGAAGAATGGGACAAAGCTTTTTATGTTTTATTCACAAAGACTGGATCAAATTACACATTCAAAACCTAGGGAGACATGTATATAATACCCTTCAAGTCGGTGCTAGGGGTCGTGTGGTCATGCCACTCAAGGTGTTCACATGACCAGCTACAATCAAAGCGTGGCTGGGATACAAATCATCACAGGGATCAGTTTTGGTTCATTTAGAAATATGCAGTCAGTATATTTGTCTGTGGGGTCATGTTTTTCACCACGACCCTATTAATGTTGCGATTAATCATCCAGAAAGATGCTTCATATAATTAGAAAATACGGAAATATAGGCTTGTGGATTCATACATGTGCCAATAAATAAGGGGAGAGGGGGAAGGTGTTCGTTGACGTCTCTTATATGAAATATGAGAGGTCAGCCAACCTTTATCTCCCTATTTATGGCCCACATGAATGAATCGCCCATCGCTATTTTTAATTTATGTGTTTACAAATTATATGTAGTAATTTTCTGTAAGACACATGTCCCCGTGATTCGAAATAGATGATAACTCACATTATCGACTGACTCTTGTTTTATGATGAAAACAGCACAGGGTTCGCTATGGTTATCCGGTTCTCTTCCTGCTGAAATATCGGTTATGATTTGTTCCTCCTTGACCATGACAGACGTATTCTCTGGCGGCTGATCCATCAGTTCAAGACGAGCAGATGACTTCGAAACCTGGTCAAATGTAGGTAAATGATCCCTCAGTTCAAGACAGGTTGATGACTTGGTCATCTGGTCAACTGTACGTGGTTGATCCACCAGTTCAAGACAGGTTGATGACTTCGTCTCCTGGTCAACTGTAGGTGGTTGATCCATCAGTTCAAGACAGGTTGATGACTTGGTGACCTGGTCAACTGTCGGTGGTTGGTCCATCAGATCCAGACAGGTTGATGACTTGGTTATCTGGTCTACTGTAGAACTTTGGAAGATCCAGCAGTTCCAGACAGGTTGAGGACTTGTTCACTTGGTTAACTGTAGGTGGTTCATCCGTCAGTTCATAACAAGTTGATGACTTGTTCACGTGGTCAACTGTAGGTGGTTGATCCATCAGTGTAAGACAAGTTGATGACTTGATCACCTGGTCAGCTGCAGTTTTTGGCATACTCATCAACTATCACGTTGTACCTTATTCCTCTGTGGCCTTGGCGCCAGTGGCATCGGGTGGCAACGATTTGGTGTAGCCTAGGACTCACGTAATATAATTAACAACCGATCTGCTGCAAGTTGTATTGTCGGTCTTTTGTCCAGGATATTGCCTTTTCACTGGGAGGTCTCACATGCATCAAAGCCTTGCACATCGGACCCACACTCCACGTTTCAAAACAGTTCTAGCTGAAGCCGTAATCAGCTAAAATAACTAATTATCTCCAGCTTCTATTACATCGAATGTCTGAAGAAAGGTTAGAAACTATATGTGATGATAGTTTCGGTAATGCTTGATTAATACGCGCGTGTACACGTCACATTTTGCCTTTCTCTTTGATTCTCTGATGGACCCAAAATGCATGTAGTACATCTGTACAGCAATTGAAATCAAACTCACAGTGCAATATAAAATATACCACACTCTTTACTCATAATGGCTATTGATTATTCCTCACCACGAGGTGGGCAAATATCGAAATACAATCCTACTCATCCACAGAGGTTGCTTGTCGTGACTGATGCCCAGTGTGTTTGTGGCGCGAAACTTAAGTTACCTCCCTTGATCGATTATTGCCCATGACATTGAGCAGTACTTTGCGATTTCTCTCGTTAAAAACAATACACACAAAACATTCCAGTCAACAATTACTATATCCAGCGTTTACCATATGGCTGCTTTTAGTCGCCGGACGTCGGACAATTTCCCCATTTGTCCATATCTCGCTAATCCAACAGAAACCACTACGGTACCGCAATGTATGGTCATATTCCACGCCTCGTCGTTATGAAGACAGCTCCCCCTTTAGCGATCGTGAAGATAGCTGTCGGTATCGAGGTTTAATTATAACAGACTGGCCAATTTGATTTAATTATTTTCATCATAATTTTGCTCTTCCGGGCCTAGGGTCCTTCGAGGTCACTCCTTAAAGAGTTAGAGGACTAAACCCTGCCACAATATATCTTCGGGTCATGTAGATATGGAGACTGTCCATGAACACAACTCTGTGTTCCTTTTCCGATCTGACCCTTATACACACAATCTGATTAAAACTCAGTCTTAATAACCGCTCCTCTATCTGACATGTCGCTAATTAAGATCTGGGACAGTCCCTATCTTAAATACAACGTCAGGGGTCGGCGTTTTTCTTTCTTTTTGGGTGAGACATTCCATTTAAATGTAACGAAAGAATGTTTCAGATTTTACACAGGACCAGTTACATAAATCCCACTGTACAAGTCATTCATAAAGTAGAGGTCATTATTAGTTAGGACTCGAGTATATATTTAATACTCTGGCAGGTCGAGTATCCTCCTGTATTATTTGTTTTCGTTAGATTGTGTTTGCAGTCATAGTGTATAACGGTATGTCATTCACAGAGTAGAGCTCTTAGTTTTCATATACTGTTGTTAGATCTTTAGTTGCCTATAGGCCTATATTTATTAGTGATAGGTTGACTCCTTCGCCTGTGTAAATCTTTACTGTTGGCAGCTGGAACAGTTTGTAGCATCTTCAGATTTTCTCAGCGTAGAAGGCGTACAAGCCTATATTGGGTTATTATTCGACGCTTTGTTGAATCATGGTTGGTTTGTTATCAAGTTTACGTTGTAAGGTTTAGCACGTCGTTCTTGTGTTTAACTCGTAGATGTTTGACGAATTATGGCGTGAACGGCCCTTCATAACATGGTCTGCAGACTCTAAAAGCAGTCGAGTATTCGCGAGTGGAACACGCAGTATGATGTAGTGTTCAAAACAACTTCTGATTTGCCCGCTGGATGAATTTCAAATCTGTCAAATTATAGGACTTTGCAAAACAGCAGAATGATGAAGGGGAAGATTAGATTAGATTAGATTTATTCACCATGGAAATACAATATTACATATCAATTTTACATAAATGGAAAATTTAGGCAAGAATGGATTGTTAAATAGCATGATCGAGGCGGGAATAAAGTCCAAAGGACTTGCTCTATCCCAGAGTAACAGGCATGTATTAATTTCTATTGCTCATGGTAGGTGACCTAAATCTAAATCTGGCCAGGCTGTACTTGCGAAAGAGCGCGAAACCACTTACAAATGAAGTAGATATAGTTTTAACTTAGATTTAAAAAGTGAGCATGAGTTTATGGTCTTTAGGTGCGGGGGTATTTTGTTCCATTCTCGAGGTCCCGCTGTCTTGTAAGTATAATAGGAAAGATTGGAGTAATGAAAGGGTCGATATAAATTAATATTTCGTGTTCTTGTCTGATACTGATGAACAGCAGCTTGTCTAGTAAAATAGTTTTGAAAGTTAAGTGGAAGCCAATATGAATAGTGAATGAACGCATGGACATGTCGAAGAAGGGGTCGGAAAGGCTTGTGGCATAACTGAGCGAAAAACGACAGGTTATTTATTTTCTTTCTAAACTTGCCTTTCTTTCGAGACATCAGATCCCCCCTCCCAATCAACATAATTAACCAATTAACAATGGTAACGAGCCCCGTGTCAGAACGTTCATCGGGACCTTTTCCACGCAGTTTGCTATCTTTTGTCTACTTGTTAGTAGGCAAAAATTTACTCATCTACGCTGACCTAGTCAAGTGAAATCTCGCCATTGATTTGCCTGCGTATATATGTTTGCAGCGGTATACGAATAGGCCTACTGTGAGTGTAAACAACCGACTGTTGTCCAACATCTGAAAGCCGACAGCCGATCCATATAGCTGAGTAACTTGGATGTTTTTATGACAGCCCGTATCACCCACGTCAAGATCAAAGTGTTTGTTTTCTTCTCTCACTCTCCAGTGCGCTCTATGTTCATTTCTCGATCAACGAGTTTTTGAATGCTTAGTTGCTGGATAGGCGACAGTAGGAATTTCGATTTGCAAATTTTCGGACATGTGCTTCTGATTGGCTGCAGCCCCGTAGTCGTGCTGGCAATCAGAATTAAAACGGCATGTCACAAGCACAACAGCCTTCGCCTTTCGTATTCGCTATGGCTCTAACCGTTACATATAATAGGGGGTGGGTCTCTAAGTTTACCGTTCGAAGAAGTTGTTGTCATGAGAACTCGCATCCCTTTTCGCTGTAAACGATTCCTGAATGAATGATGAAAGATAAGCTTCAGTACACTTAATATCTTTGGCAGCCGTGTCCACTCCAATTATAGCGTTTAATTTTCGTTTTGGAAACTGTTTAGCGCGCGAAATGTATATCCGTTGCGGCGAGTACTATCAAATTTGAGTAGATTGTTCGACTCTAAATTTCGGTCAAGGTATTATTACAATACGTATTGAGGGATTGAGCACCGCCAACTGCCTAATGTCTCAAGTTTAAGAGGAACAAACAGCATTTGGGGATATAGCGCCTCGTGATTTTTTTTTATACTGCACCAGGAACTAATACCCCTATCGGTGGATTTACAGATAAAGAACAACAAGAACAAGGTTTGTGAAGTCTAGATTGAGTTGAGGCAGACCTCACTTTTCTCCCAACGCATTTTCAGAGTGCTAACTAATAGATTTATCATCAGCTGGCCGAAAACATCGGCTGGAGGAGTCTACTTTCAGTTTTCTTTGCTCTTTTTGAAAATTGTTGTTGTTGTTACAGCCATGACGGTTCGTAATATCATATCCTCAGATATGCAACTCAAACCCACGACTGAGTTGCACATCGTTACTAGGACAGACATCATTAGCGTTCTTTTCTTCGTGGCCAAAATTGACAAAAATGTATAATGACTATGGCATTTAACGAGTTGTAATTGTAAACAGGTCAACTATACTTCTCTCCCCCAACACAAAGTATCTGGCTCATTCCTGCAGCGCAAGTACACGTAAATAGCACCAAGTCATGCCACTATCTTCCTATCATCTTCATAAACTTAGACCGCAGTTCGCAGTTCATTTTTCGAGAACAGCAATTATTTCCGCAGATATGGAAATCTGTACTTTAAACTCCATAGCAAGGACAGCAAGAGAGAATGTCATGCTCTGTATCTTTGCATATTCATATCCCAAATCTGACGCCAGGGGACGCTGCTAGAGGCGCTGATATGAGTCGCTGAATGACTGGTCCCGATTAACGGGTCGGCGTATTCGACTGAAATGCTTTGAATTCGACTGAAGAAACGGAAATTCGGCCGGTTATTTGATGATGGCTCGCTTAATACTGGTTCGATTCTGACAATCTAAACGTTCTGGAGTAGCTGAAGAGATTCTCTTTTCAAGCATCAAACGGTTTATGACAAAAGTATTTTTATTTGTGAGATAGTGGGCAACTGAAATAATCGTGTCGACTTCCCTGAAATCTTTCCTGGACCGACCGACGTGCGGTTTTTCTTGTCCGGAAAATTGCTTACTGAAATACTTCTAGGTTTCCGGGATGCTCTACTTTTTTACGAATAAAATGTTATAAAATGTAGGCCTATGCATGTACCTTCTACCGTTTTCCATAAAAGGGTTCGCTGAAATAAAGCGATTGAAAATGAAGACATTTTCAGCCGAATCGGCGGTAAAACGGGTGACTGAAGCCAGTTAAAAACTCGGATTTGGAGACGGACTTCAGAAGAGTCCGAAAATCCGGAATCAGGATCGCGGGTAAGTTTATAGGAAGATTGGTTATGTCCGTAGGTCGAAAGTGTCGAATTACATTTAAAAGGCATAGTTTGCACAAAAAAAAAATCCTATTTTTCGAATAAATGAATGTTTGTCATGTAATAACTTAATATAAATGGAAATAGTATTTTTCTATGGTATGGTATCAATTTTGAATTGATCATTAATTTTAAATACATATATTTTTCTGCATGTACCTTCTTGTACCTGAAAAATGACCAGGAATATACATATTTTGTTCTCGGTAATTATTACATGGCAGTGTGACTAACGTCACAGGACCTACGAAATAGGGTTTGATATAATTTAAGTGTGTACTCGAGAGATGACTTGGGGGCCCTGTGTGCTACCATGAGAGAATTTATATAGCATCTCTAAATTGACAGTGGGAACTATTAACTTTTCCAGATGTCATCGCTGGTGAGTCGTTAGCATAGCAACTATTATCGCCCTCAGTTTCTATTACCATGGGCACTGATCAGCCCAGCAGTACAGCACGAGGTGTTGGGAGGAGAGTCCGAGAGAGCGGGGCACCCCCCCCCCCCCATCTTCTCGGCATTAGGAGATTTTTTTGAAATTAGCGTAGGGAATGGTGCTCTGTCAGAGCAGTTGAGAAGTAAATGTTTCAAGTCCCAAAATAAGACCGGAAACTGGAAAAGAAACACAAATTTGAAGTGAGAACGGTCAAGATCAGAGATTTGTTAGAATGCAAGAATCAAAAGAGAGCCATTCTCCATGGATATATTTATTTGGCATTCAACTTCAAGGTACCTCATCTGAAGAGAGTACATAGTAATAACCAATGAACAATAAAGCACACACGAAAAAAATAAACAACTGGTTATAGGTTACTGAATTTAAAACACAACGATGATCTTATTATTGATCTCTTCAGTAATAACAGATAATAGGGTCATTGTTGTGTTTAAATTTAGTAATTTCTCTCATAAAATCCAGTAATTTTTTATTTCTTTTTGAGGTGGAACATTTTTTAACTAATGACTGAACTGAAGAAATTATGCAATGTTGTATAGGCTGGATATATAAAACGTGCAGTATAATATGCCTTCAACGGAATTCCAAGACCAGCAAATGAGTGAAAACGGATACCATCGGAATCATGCCGAGAAAACCTATAGGGCTGGGGCTTGGTTTGGCCGGCCACGCTTATCAGCAGCTACCCGAATTATATTTCAATAAACGTGGTGACTCGGAAGCCTATGGCTGGTCATCCCTGCCATAATTCGTCATTTAGAGGCTGCCTCTAAATAATATATACCATGGTATAAAATGCCAAGCCTGCCATAATTCGTATTTAGAGGCTGCCTCTAATTATTTTGTACCATGGTATAAAATGCCGAGCCTGCCATAATCCCTATTTAGAGGATGCCTGTAAATCGCCAAGCCTGCCACAATTCGTATTTAGAGGCTGCCTCTAATTATTTTGTACCATGGTATAAAATCGCCAAGCCTGCCATAATTCCTATTTAGAGGATGCCTCTAATTCATTTTAGCCGTAAGTTGTAAATTTTCGCCTTCTTATTACTTCCACCAATGATATGCGCTTTCACAAATTTGGTGCCATAACTCTACGCTTGTTACAAGTTTACTCATTGGTCAAAGTTAATATTCTTGATATGACATCGAGTTGTTTATGACTTACGGCTAAAATGAATTAGAGGCATCCTCTAAATAGGAATTATGGCAGGCTTGACGATTTTATACCATGGTACAAAATAATTAGAGGCAGCCTCTAAATACGAATTATGGCAGGCTCGGCATTTTATACCATGGTATATATTATTTACAGGCAGCCTCTAAATACGAATTGTGGCAGGCTTGGCGATTTAGAGGCATCCTCTAAATAGGAATAAAGGCAGGCTCGGCATTTTATACCATGGTACAAAATAATTAGAGGCAGCCTCTAAATACGAATTATGGCAGGCTTGGCATTTTATACCATGGTATATATTATTTAGAGGCAGCCTCTAAATGACGAATTCTGGCAGGGATGGCCAACCATAGAAGCCCATCTCCCTAAATTTAGCCCTCACAGCTGTTTTGATACAAAACTGCCTCGGATCAAATATCCAGTGTCACCCTCGCTCAGAAAAACTGGACCAACAATTCTAACATGTGCTCTAGGCCTGCATCACCGTCAGCGGAGTATTTGCGTCCTAACTGGGCCTACACATGTATTTTGTAATTTAACATCCGAAGACAATCTGATGAACTTTGCTTTGGAGATCCTTTTCGCAACGGTTTTGTAGTCTTTCAATATTAAACCATGCGGCCTACACGAAGCGAGCGAAGACTACCTCAACCATATGGGTGGGAAGATGATGATGAAAATGTGAAGATCAAGAATGAAAGACTGAAGCCAATAAGTGTGCAAATTACTGTTATATATATAAAAATACCAGAAGTGTGCATGACGGGTGGGGAGGAGTGTGTACTTTTAGTACGGTACAATAACGTTTCTCCCCCCCCCCCGTAGGCCTATATGCAGAGTGGAAGAAATGCTGTCCATCTTATACTATAATCAATCAGTCAAACAATCATTATTGCACAACTTGAGATAAATCCAACATACAAGCAACATATAAAGGAGCACAGTTGTGCTAATACTAACGGTAATACCAGCAACATATATGATGGTTATATTATAACGGCAAAATGCTGCAGTGATAGGATACATATAGGGTGTCTGTTCGAACACATTTGTACTATTTCAAGGATGATGCTAATATTATTTTCTATACTACGTTAACTTCATGTTCGAGTTCCGTAAGCTAAAATTAATATTACAAAACAGAGCCTCACATTTTTATTTTAACATACTTGTCCTTACCGTATTCCTTTTCACTAATACCCAATGATAGGTAATTATAAAATCTGTGTTCTAATTTTTTTTAATCTCATTTTGTAATGGGAGTAATATCGTAATAGGTACAGATATTACTCCGTCTTCTAAATATCAAATCGCATATTGTTGTTCTGTGATTCGCAAATGTGACAAAATCCACACATGCCCCGATGATCACATTGAAAATAGTCCAGCCTCACATGATCGGAATAAGAAAGCAGGAAGAGTGGTTGAAGGTTATTTAACTATTACTAAATTGTAGGCCTATGTTTTTAGAATCTGAAGATTTGACCTTAAAAGTTCAGCTTGATAGGGCCATGTGTTTCTGGCTCAGGCCAGGGTATCAGTCTTCATCGGAATAGGGTCGCCTTAATATGGTGTATTTTTATACCACCGCCATGCGCTCTGTAAATGGATACCACCGCATGTGATTAGGGGTCTGTCTTGAATCCAAGCCCTGTTTTCTCGGCATGTGTCAACATTACAGTGAGGCTAAAAATAGATTACTCCAGAATCTCCAGTTTAATACTAGATTCAAGTGTACTGTTCATCTAGCCATATTATAGATATATCATAGTACATGTAGATCTAATAGACTGATTACGACGTACGAGCGAGCGCACACATGCATGTGTGCTTTTTTATAGATATAATTAAAATATATTTTGGAAGCTGACGTCTTAGAACAACAACAACGACCACCGAAAGCCAACAAATACCCTGACGCTTCTGTGAGAAGAAGTTTTTCAAAGTTGCTTGGCGCTTCTGACAATGATTTATAAAATACATGTACATGTAAAGTGATACTCGTGGCTCGGTAAAACTTCGCAGCAGACGAAATAACAACCTCCATTCTCCGATAAAATGATTTGCTTCCTTCATGCATCGTGGCATATACAGCTCGGGAAGCGTGGCGTGGACTATTAGGGAAAACATGGCGGAGCTACCTGGAAACGTATAATGCCGACATATTTTGGCAAGTACCATTAAAGTTACTGATATTTTCGAGTGATTTTTTTTTGCTTTAGTGCTGGGCAGCCGAAGTTAGTCCCAGGCGCTTAAAAGTCACAGTGAAGCGTACAGTCAAGGGTTCCTGATGGGCATGACAGTGCACTCGAGTCATCAATAAATAATAAAAAAATAATTATAAATTAAATTTTCATCAGAATTCGATCAGCTCAGAACTTGCTGGTAACAATGCCCTAATGCACGTTCATGCCAAAAATCAAGGTTCTAATGTTAACGGTTCTCCTTATTTTGCCGACGAACGGATTCGGATGGACTGACTCACTCACTCATTACCGGACAATTTGCGATCTGTAGCCTACTTCGTAGGAATAATTTATATGAACTCCTGGAAAGAGTGGCGAAAAAATTACTGTTACAATTCCAAGTGTTCGCAACAAGACAATGGGTCGGATTGTGGATTGTTTGCTATAGCTAACTTAGTTGAGTTCTGTTTTTACGGTTACCTTGGTAAGACTACTTTGACTTTCAATCCACATATTCTCAGAAAACATTTACTTCAGTGTTTAGAAGACGGTAAAATGTCATCCTTCCCACGGACTAACGAGAGTGGAAAGACAGAATTAGGTCGGTGAACAAAGTTATTAGTCGTTTTTGTTCGTGTGGGAAGCCTGATTGTTTTGAAGACATGGTAGGTTGTGATGATAAAGATGGTAGGAAAAGGTGTACTGTTTGGAAACATTTGTCTTGTGCTCAGCCAAATGACAATTCTACTGATTGGTTTTGTGACAGGCATATTCAGTAGACAAAGAAATTATTTCTTTTATGTTACTTCTTTGTTGTTTTTTAGGATTTCTGGAACAAAGGACCAATTAGTGTGTGAACAGTGTTCCAAAATCATTATTACTTGTCAAAATTATTTTTACTTCATTTTGTAAATTAAATGTATTATCAATTAGTAAATTTATATTAATAACAAATCCAAGAACAGAAATTACTGAGAACAAAATGTGTATATTCCTGGTCATTTTTCATTTCCATTATAAAAATATATGTATTTAAAATTAATGATCAATTCAAAATTAAATACTATTTCCATTTACATTAAGTTATTACATGACAAACATTAATTTATAGGAAAAATAGGATATTTTTTGTGCAAACTATGCTTTTAAATTACTAACGACCCACCGACATAACCAATCTTCCTATAAACTTACCCGCGATCCCGATTCCGGATTTTCCTACTCTTCTGAAGTCCGTCTTCAAATTCGAGTTTTTAACTCGCTTCAGTCACCCGTTTTATTACCCCTCGGCCAATTTTGGCCATGGGGTATTGTCGTCGTCTTGTACGTCCGTCTGTCCGTACGTCCATACGTGAGCGAGATAGCCGGAAAACGGTTCCACAGAAAAATTTCAAATTTGGTATGCTTATTTACCTAGTCAGGGACCAGAAGCCTATTGAATTGGGACCTGATTGGGTGGGAACCTTGGCGGCCATCTTTAATTTTATGCAAAATGGATAATGATCCATATCTCTGTTACCATTCAATTGTTTTATATGAAAGTTGGTATACATCATGGATGCATCCAGATACTTTGAATCCGGACCTGATTGACCGAAAACCTTGGCCGCCATCTTTAATTTATGCAAAAACTTTACTCATATATATCTCTGATACCATTTAAGTGTTCTATACCAAACTTGGTATACCGCATCGATGTATCAAGAGACTTGCGATGAATAACCACATCAGTTCCTCTGAGCGGGAGGAAGGATGGGCGGCGATCTTTAATTTATGCAAAATCATTAATGATCTCGTTCTCTGATACCGTTCAAGTGCTCGATGTAAAATTTGGTATACATCATCTATGCATCAAGAGACTTACGACAAATGACAGTTCTGGTTTCTCTGATTGGGCGGAAACCTTGGTGGTCATCTTTAATTTATGCAAAATCTTTAATGATGTATATCTCTGATACCATTTCTGTCTTCTATGCGAAACTTGGTATACAGCATCAATGTATCAAGAGATTTTCAATGAAGAACCACATCAGTTCCTCTGAGTGGCGGGAAGGATGGGCGGCCATCTTTAATTTATGCGAAATTATTAATGATCTCTATCTCAGATATCGTTCAAATGCTCGATGTAAAATTTGGTATATATCATTGATGCATCAAGAAATTTATGTAATGAATACCGGTTTCTCTGATTGGACGGAAACTTTAGGAGTCATTTCTAATTGCAAAATTTTTGATAATCTGTATATTTGTGACTGGACTGCTTGGTGTTCCTGACATCTTGGTTCAAATTGAATACATTATGAATGTACCCAGAGCCGAGGGGTTTTCAGATGCGCAGCTTCGTATTCACTTCTTTTCTAGTCTATTCTATCCCGCCGATTCAGCTGAAAATGTCTTGATTTTCAATCGCTTTATTTCAGCGAACTCTTTTACGGAAAACGGTAGAAGGCACATGCATCAATTTTATATCATTTTATTCGTAAAAAATTAGAGAATTCTGGAAACGTAGAAGTATTTCAGTCAGTTCACGCAATAATTTCCCAGACAAGAAAAACCGCATGTCGATGAGTCCAGAAAAAAATTCAGCGAAGTCGACACGATTATTTCAGTTGCCCCCTGTCTCAAAAATAAAAATACTTTTGTCATGAAACTATATATTTTTGAAAAGAGAATCTCTTCAGCTATACCAGTATTAAGCTAGCTATAATCAAAGAACCGGCCGAGTTTCCGTTTCTTCAGTCGAATTCAAAGCATTTCAGTCGATTATCTGATCCCCTAGCCACATATATGCAACTCAGTATATGTAGCCACGACTGAGTTACACATCGTTACTAGGACAGCCATTCAGTAGCATTGTTTTCTTCGTGGCCAGGCATGACAAAAAATGTATAATGTCTATGGCATTTAACGGGTTGTAAACAGGTCAAATATACTTCTATCCCCCGACACAAAGTATCTGGTTCATTCCTGCAGCGCAAGTACACGAAAATAGCACCATAGCACTCAAATGTTGAAAATGAGAAAAGTGCAAGAAACGCTCCAATGCGCATGCACCGCTAATAACATGAACACGTTACGATATGCCGTAAATAAGAAGGCGTCATCAGCTGCTGGGGTAACCGAGATGGAGCTTGACAATGTGTGTTAGTCCCCGCCCACTAGCTGATGACGCCTTCTTCTTTACGGCATAGTAACATGTTCGTGTTATTAGCGGTGCATGCGCATTGAAGCGTTTCTTGCACTTCTGTCATTTTCAATATTTGAACGTGATAGGAAGATAGTGACATGACTTGGTGCTATTATGTGTACTTGCGCTGAAGGAATGAGCCAGAAACTTTGTGTCGGAGGAGAGAAGTATATTTGACCTGTTTACAACCCGTTAAATGCCATAGTCATTTTATATTTCATTGGCTGAATAACTCGGAGATCAGGTTGTTAACGTGCGGTCAATGATATTTTTATATGGTAGTCATTTTATATTTCATTGGCTGAATAACTCGGAGATCAGGTTGTTAACGTGCGGTCAATGATATTTTTATATGGTTACATTTCATTGGTTGATTTAAAAAAGAAAGAAAAGTATTTTGAAAGAAATTTTGAACCTTGCGACAGCTCACGAAAAGAAAGAAGAATAAATTGACAAAGAATTGTTGTGGTTAAAAAAGAACAAAACATTGGGGAGCTAGATATTTTTTTGTACTATGAATTCTTTTTACCACATCCTTTTTACCATCTTTACGGATCTATAGTTTCCGACAACATTGTTCTTAGGATACAAGATGATTGTTGTGTTTTTATTTCAGCGGGACTAAATTGTCTGTCGTGATTGAGAAGACAGTGGAAGACTTAACAGTAAAACTAGAACCTCTTCATAAAGTGACAGAATCATTGGTGCAAGATGATGGGATAACGTACCGGCATCCTGCAAATGTATCTAACAGTGAAGTCAGAACCAACAACCCTGTGTGCAACAAGGTTGTGTTGAGCATGATCCATGTGAACAAGTTCCGGTAAGCCCTGACACACAGTTGCCGATTGGATTAAAACCAGATCTACAAAACTTTCTCCCCATTCTACTTGTCGCTTATGTACATGTAGATCTGGCATCAACACCCTCATTCCCTTGTTCTGTGTACTGATCAATTACAGATCTTCTCCACGATTTAGGGATGTATGTCTACAATGCCAAGCTTAAGCCACAACTATGTGGGAATGATAGGTTGACCTCGTGAACACAGACATATCTCCTTGAATTGATCGATATATCTAAATTCTTTTAATCTTACCAGAACATGAATCAAGATCAAATATACGAGATAGTTTATATATATATAACGTACACTTGTTGTCCCCTCCTGCAATGTGAGACTGGCCAAACGTTTGACCTTGATCTGCCAAAAGCTAGATCGTTTAACACTGAAAGATCTGTTTTTACGAAGTAAAGGGGAGATATTGTGAGAGGGGGAAAGAGGATGTCGTCGTCGGTGTCGGTGTCGGTGTCGGTGTCCCCTGCCTGGAAATGAATGGGTTTTTGGTTTAGCAAGTTAAAAAAAAATCTAGAAAAATTAGAAAAAATATAAACAAAATATAAAAAATATGGGGGGTGGGTATGCCACCTCGGGGTACTACCCCTGGGGTACTCTAATGTTAAAATCCCTATGAATGAGTTTTGCGTTTAGCTGAAGTGTACATGTACATCTGTACTTGGAAAGTTTCTTGCAGTTGTCAGCTCTCATTGGATGATTATGAAACTTGGTATACATGTTTCTTATGATAAGAGGATGTACCTGTGCTATTTTTGAGAAGAAATATTAATTTTTCTCAAAATTATAGCAAATGAAGAGTTTTCTGTTTAGGTAAATTGTACATGTAGGCCTCTACATGTATACATATACATCCACATGGTAACTTTGCTCCAGTTGTCAGCTGTCATTGGATGATTATGAAACTTGGTACACATGTTTCTTATGATTAGAGGATGTACCTGTGCTATTTTTGACAAGAAATATTAATTTTTCTCCAAATTATGGTAAATGAAGAGTTTTCTGTTTAGGTAAATTGTACTTATATACATGTCCATGGTAAGTTTGCTCCAGTTGTCAGCTGTCATTGGATGATTATGAAACTTGGTACACATGTTTCTTATGATAAGAGGATGTACCTGTGCTATTTTTGGGAAGAAATATTAATTTTTCTCAAAATTATGGCAAATGAAGAGTTTTCTGTTTAGGTAAATTGTACATACAGGCCTCTACATGTATACATGTACATCTACATGGTAACTTTGCTCCAGTTGTCAGCTGTCATTGGATGATTATGAAACTTGGTACACATGTTTCTTATAATAAGAGGATGTACCTGTGCTATTTTTGAGAAGAAATATAAATTTTTCTCAAAATTATGGCAAATGAATGAGTTTTCTGTTTAGGTAAATTGTACATGTAGGCCTCTATATGTATACATATACATGTACATGATAAGTTTGCTGCAGTTGTCAGCTCTCATTGGATGATTACGAAACTTGGTACAAATGTTTCTTATGATTGGAGGATTTATTTGTGCTATTTTTGAGATGAAATATTAATTTTTCTCCAAATTATGGCAACTGATTGAGTTTTGCGTTTAGCCGAAGTGCACATGTACATCTGTACACCACAGTTTACTGCAGTTGTCAGCTGTCATTGAATGATTATCAAACTTGGTACACATGTTTCTTATGATTAAAAGATGTACCTGTGATACCATCCATACCATCACTACCATCCATACCATCACTACCATTCCTACCATCACTGCCATCCATACCATCACTACCATCCATACCATTCCTACCATCACTACCATCCATACCATCACTACCATCCATACCATCACTACCATCCGTACCATCACT